>WSFP011256572.1:0-55306 GCA_009831015.1 Picea engelmannii | reverse complement strand
AATCTTCTCAGTGGAGGAGTGTCCCTGTAATCTTCCTATCCCCTTTGATTGTTTCTGCATATCTTTTTGGATTTTGTTTCTTATTCTGTTGTTTTGGAGCTTGATCCCTTTTCTGTCTGATTGTATCCAAGTCCAGACTTGTCAAGATGAGATTTTTTACAACTGATAATGTCATCCAGAACTTTTGAGCTATTCTTCATATTTTTCTTTTGAATATCCTTTCTTAGTGTGACAATATCTACTTCAAAGTCTCCAATGATCTTGTCCTTTTCTTCTAGTTGTTCTTTGAGTGCTTCTTCAATTCTTTTATCTTCGTCTATTTGAACCTTCAATATTGTGATCATTTGTTCTAGTTCTCGAGTGTCCTTTTTATTGTCTAGTTCTACTTGTAGTTTCTTGTTTTTCTTGTTTTCTCTTCTAATAACTTCTATGGCACACATTAATTCTTCTCGATAGTCAACTTCTGCCTCTTCAATTTCATCTTCAACTTCTTCATATCCTTCTTTGGCTTCTTCATATTCTTCTTCCGAGTCTTCTTTGTCAGAATATTTTACTTACATGAATAGAACTCTTCCTGTCTCCCTGTCACTGATTTCATCTTCATCTAATGATGAGATGTCTTCTTTGATGCATAAGCTTTTCTTGAAATCTTTCTTTGTAATTCTTTTTCCTTTATATGTGTGATTTCCTTTTGAGTAAACTTCATAATTTCTCTTTTTCTTATGAGGACATTTGTTAGCAAAATGACCAATACCATCACAATTAAAAAAAATTAAAGGAAGCTTACCTCTATACCTACCATTGGTTCCCTTGTTTAGTCTTTTGACGAAGTTGGCCACTTCTTCATGATCTTTAGAGACGTCTTTCCCGTTGCTATATTCTTCTTGTTCCTTTTTCTTTTTCTTTGATCTTTTGGATGCTTTGAAGGCTACTTCTTTTACATTTGGATTTTCCTGTTCAGTTATCATTTCATATCCTGTGACGATTCCATGCAATTCATCCATGCTTTTTGAGTTCATATCTGATCTTTCTTCTAGTGCTGATATATTAGGGTTGAATCTCATAGGAAGATATCTTAGTACCTTTTGAACAATTACAGATTCTTCGATTTCTTCTCCCAATCCTATGATTGTATTCACTGTTTCATCAACTCTTAAGAAGTAGGCTACAATATTCTCATCTTCCTTCATTTTTAGTTGTTTGAATTGACCTCTGTAAGTTTGAAGTTTTGCTACTTTGACTTTTGAATATCCTTCATAAATATTTCGAAGATTGTCCCAAATCTCTTTAGCAGATTTACAATGTGCAAATTTGGTGAATATTGTTTCATTGAGACCATTCAAAAGTGCATTTGTAGCTTTGTAATTATTCTAACCAAGTTTCATTGCTTTGTCATTTGTTGGTGGAACTGCTGGTACTGTGTATCCATCTACAATTGATTGCCAAATTTCAAACCCCTGTGCTTGTATATATGTCTTCATCCTTATGCTCCAAAAAGCATACTTTTGTCCATCAAAGTGTGATATTCCATTTTTATATGAGTTGGTACTCTCCATGATCTACCTTTCAATGGTTAAACTAATTTTTGAAGGAACCTGCTTTGATACCAATTGTTGGATTATTGAAAGGGGGGGTGAATCAATAATAGTGTAATTATAATCATTTTTCTCCAAATAATCCAAGTGTTATATCAATGTAGAATTATTATCCAATAATGAGAAATAAGAAATGAAAAATCACACACATACACAATACACCAGTGTTTTACGTGGAAACCCAATTCGGGAGAAAACCACAGAATGTTTTATCTTATATGTCTTGAAGAATTACATTCATTGGAAGCACCAACTTCCTTTGTTTTCCAGCTACAACTAGAAGGAGGCTCCAACCCCCTAGTTTCTCAGGCTACAACCTAAGGGAAGCTCCAACTCCCCAATTCTTTGGATACAACTAGAAGGAGGCTACAACCCCCTATGTTCTCCGGTTACAACCACCTGTCCTTGACCTATCCAACCGCCCTGAAGTAGAAGTAGAATGATGGAACCACTGTCGCATTATCACTGTGAGATATACCGCTGTAAACATGTACCAATAAATCTGAACCATGCATCAACCATGAATAAACATGTACCTTAACCTATAATCAACCTGTACCATAAACAAGTGCATCAACCATGCACCAACCTGTACCAAACAATCTGTAATCAACCTGTACCATAAACAAGTGCAACCAACCATGTACCAAGTATGTACCAATCATGTGTCATGTACTCATAAACTATGACTCATCAATATATACCAACATCATCAACTATACACCTCATGTATGTGCCAACTCATCAACTACTTGTCTCAACCATGTACCCAACTTGTACCTCCACCAAAATCCCTCATCAATTTCATCATCCAAATATGATTTGTAACTCTGTAATAGACCTGGTGTATATTATCACATACCTACAAATCTTCCTTAGTTTTAACAACAATAGACTAGCATTTTCATCAAACGTTTCTTTAGTCTCACAAGACTAGTTTTGGATTAGTCAACAACCCTAACTTGAAATTATCATAACTTTGCACCTGTTACGAATAAATATCTGAAACTGATACACAATGTTCTTCGGTGTGTTTATACAATTCCTCCAAGTGTCATTACTTGGAACCTCTCAGAAAAGGATTTATGGAAAAAAATGGCACACCTTGCTGAATTCTGGCTTATTCTAGAGAGCGACCTTATAGAGCGTGCCCCACACAGAATATTTTTTGAATTGATATGAAAATATTAAAAAGAATAATAAAGAATTTAATCTAACCAACACATTTGGTCTTACTGAATTTGTATCTTTTATGAAGAAGTTATGACGTTTTTTCCCGAAACACCTATTTTTGACTAGTTTCAGGACTAGACACAAACCCTATTTTCCACGGAGTGTAACTCCAAAAATACAACGACCCACAAGATGAATTTTTTACCACAGATACTTGGGTATGTTTCCTTAATGGCATAGAAATTTTATGGTCTTAATCATTCTAGAAAAAAAATTATTGCAAAAATGGTGAGATGACCTGAAAAAAACATACCTTAGAAAGCATCATCAAAATAATTTATCCTTCCTTGAATTTCGGCCTTATTTTCTTCACTTTCCTTAGAAATTCAGCTTAGATATTGTTTGGTTACCTCAGACACCTATAGGTATTAAATATTCTCAAGTGTGTCTTAAATTAGAGAGCCTTGACTCGTATTTATACTCTCAAAGTAGCTTCCTTAAAAACATCTTCTAGGTCACTTTGCCCACTTTCCTTATTTTACAGTTAACCCACTTCTAATTTATCCATTAAATTTATTATTGAATTAATTTATTTTTTATTCACTTTGAATTATGGTACACTCATCACTTCACTTTATTATTTACCTTTTAAAATCTTTTAAACCACTTTGACTTCTTTGACCTTTTGGGGCTTCTAGATGACATATGAGGGTCCTCCAACTTCGTAAGGCCATAAATCTCAAACCGTGAGGAGTTATGTGAAGTTCCAAATACCACCAGAAATGGAATGACATGTAATATACATATAGAATAGTATTACCTAAAAATATATCAAAACTCATACCGTTATCCAACAAACAAACTTGGGTTCTCCAACTTCTCATGGCCATAACTCTCTAACCGTGAGGAGTTATGTGACGTTCCACATACCATCATAAATGGAATGACAAGCAATATCCATATAGGATAGTTTCACTAAAAAATTCACTGGCGTTCATCTCATTATTCCACAAATAAGCATGGGTTCTCTAACCATACTTCTAGGATAACTCAATTCGCAACGCGTCTTCCTGTGAGGGATTTCACCATAAGGGGACCACTTTGGAGTTCATCAATTTATAATTATTATCAACCATGACAAGACAATAACAAGTCATATTGACATCAAACAATATTGGGTCCATTACCCAACCTTTGTGCTACAGGGCTTTCTTCAAGGAATGACATCAATGACAACCAACCTTAATTAACAATTATGATATTATTCTTCATCACTACTTTCATTTTTTGCATATGGACACTTAGCATCAAAATGTCCTATTTTTCCACAATTAAAGAATTTAAAGGGAAATTTACCTTTGTATTTTCCATATCCTTTTTTGAGTTTTCTCACAAAATGTGCTTCTTTGTATCATATTCATTTTTGGATCTATTGCTTGATTCATGCTCTCTATTCTTTGTCTTGTTTGAAGCTTTGAAGGTTTCTTCTCTCTTTGATGAATTTTCTTTCTCTGCTGCCATTTCATATGTCATGAGGATCCCATGTAATTAATACATTATCAATTTACCAATATCCTCCATTTCTTCAATGGAAGAAAATTTGGAATTAAATATTAAGGAGAGTGACCCTAAAACCTTTTTTACAATCATCGGTTCTTCAATATTTTCCCCAAGTCATATTATGGTGCTGGAAATTTCATCCACACGAAGGAGATATTCTACAAAATTTTCTTTGTCTTTCATTTTCAGGCTCTCAAACTATATTTTATGATTTTGGATATTTTCCTTCTTAACCCTGTCATCGCCTTCATATATATTTTGAAGATTTTCTAAAATTTATTTTTCTAATCCACAAAGCATCACATTGACAAACTCAGATTTTGATAGATCACACAAGATGGCATTCATGACTTTTGCATTATTTTCACTAGGCTTCTTCCTTACTGAATATGTTGGTGGAGTTTTTGGGGTTATATAACCATTCATAAATTATTTCCAAATATTAAGACCAATATCCATTGAATAGGTTCACATCCTTATGCTCCAGAAGGCATAGTTTATTACATAAAATAATGGAACCCTGTTTTTGGAGAAACCTTCTTGATCGACCATGTGTGCTCCTGAGATCTAACTTCTAGTGGTTAGATTGTTTCTAAAGGAACTTGATCTGATACCAATTGTTGAGAACACCTTTATACTGAGAGGGGGGGGGGGTGAATTAGTATAAGACAATTTTTTACTTTTTCAAACATTCTTCAACCATACGAAAACAATCACATAGGATTTATAGTAGCTGTAGAACATGGAACCCAAGGCTCATGTGGAAACCCTTTCAATAGAAAACTACAAAAATTCTCTTTATAATTATTTGTATCCACCAACCTACTATTACAAATATTTGTAGGCACCAACCTACTAGAGACACCAATTGATGCAGGGGCATCGTAAACAGTCAAGCGAGCATGGAGGCGAAAGACAACTAGAAAGCGCAACACGCATTTTTCACGTTTTGAAAGTTTAAGGGAGCGGATATAAATGTGATAGATAGAAGCATATTTGCATTTATGTCTGGCTATTGAAAACAGATCCTGAGTGATTTTCTCTCATCTGTCAATGTAAAAGGCATTTAATCCCAGTTAATGCAAGTAGGTAGGTTTGAATTAATAGATTAGATAGTTTAGAGAGTAGGAGGGAAAATGGATATAGACACCCTCACCATTGTATCATTGTAGTATTGTACCATTAGCATAAGAAAAGAAGAGGAGAGATGTAGCAAAAATTTGTAGAGAAGAACCCATGTATAGAATCTTTGAATTAATATATGGAGCTTTGAATCAGACTCATGGTGTTATGATGTTTTCTGTGTATACATGTTGAATGGTATGCTGATAGTTGTGTTATTCTCTCTGTTATGCATTTGTTTTAATACTGTGTGTATGTAGGATTTCATGTTGAATTTTTGAAGTCCGAGAGAGAGAGAGAGAATGAGTTTCAATTGTTTCTCTTCCTGAGTGAGAGTTCCTGCAAGGAGTGCATTGACGAAGGTTCAGAGTCTATCTCTGAAAGCTCGGGAGGGATACCATTGTTCTCATTCCAGCAGAAGTGCAAGTGAAGCAAAGAAGCCATGCAAGGTGTGCGTAGGATGGTTGAAAGATAGAACTTATCAACCAAGGGGAGAATTGGAAGACTGCTATTGCAGGAATGCACAGAGTCAAAAGATCAAATAACCAGGAGTATTTGACAGTTTGCCACAAGGAGTGCATGCAGGAACCCTTTTGGAGGTCTGAGTTTGTGAGTGAAATATCAGGAGGGATAATACCTTTGAACACTTCAAAGGAGGTATGAGGTCGAACTACTTCAAAGGGAGATGAGGATCAAAGTCATCCAGCAGAAGTAAATTTCATAAGGAAGAACCTTGGTTTATTTCGTAGAAGTTGTCCAGGAGCAACGAGCGGTCGAAATTCTCTGTGGAGAATTCATGAAGTCGAGAGGACCGTGGAATTCTAGTGAAGTTGCAAGAAGGATAAGAATTGGATGAATCCACCCTTTAGGAGGTAAGAATCAATGTGGACCATTGATCATGCTTTGCATAAGCCATCAGATCATTTCAGCATTTTGGGGATCCCGACGACAACGAGTTGAGCGCAATGGAATGAAAGTCCCAAAGTCGCGAGCTGTGACAGGAATTGAGGGGAGTTTTGGGATTTTGACACTTCAGGAGCTCGGGGGTTGAGAGGAGTCAATTTCAACTATAGGAGTTGTGAAGTGGCGAGAGCCGAGAGCTCATGTGAGTGCGTGGTACATCTACTAGGTGGGGACTGCAAGGGTGACATGTGGCATGTACTCTCACATCAAGGGGTCAACCTATAGTTACCCTATCGCATCTCAGGATTTCGCAGAGGAGGAGCACCAAGGTTATACACTTCAACTCGCGAGGTTATGAGTTGCGAGAAGTGTGAAAGGGAAGTCAGACTATCGCTGACTATCACATTTCAAGATTTCATAAGAAAATATCATGAGAGCTCAACACTAAAATCCGTGATATTGAGAGTGCGAAAAATGCTTGTGTCAGGGTCAATTGTGGTCACGGGGAGGTGAAGATCGTACCTTGTGCCTACCCACATAAGGGGGTTTCAGAAGGACCTGTGGATCAATTTGTTGAAGGTTCTGATAAGGATCTAAAAGAGCCACTATGGCTCAAGGATATTAGAAAGATCCTATGTGGACCTCGGCCTGAGGGTTTGGGGGTTTGCATCAGTTGTGGTATCAGAGCACAAAAAAATTTCTTTTCTTTCTGTAGTAGAGGAAAGGAGAAATTTCTCAGCCATGCTGCCGAGAAGAAGAGATAGACCAATGCATGATCCAGCAGTGGAAAGGGAAATGCAAGAACTACGTGCCAGGCTTGATGCCATGGAGACATCACAGAGGCTCACATTCGAAACTGGGGATATCAGTGAGGCTGACAGTGAAAATGAAGCTGGACATGAAGGAGAAGAAGTCGCAATCGAAGATGCTGCATATGAACACTTATTCAAGGTTGTTGCAAGGATAGGTGTCGAAGAAAAAATGGACATTCCAGTATACAAAGGAAACCTAGATGTTGAAGAGCTTCTAGACTGGATTAGAGCTCTGGATAAATACTTCGACTATGAGGATATCAAGGAATATAGGAAGGTCAAACATGTTTTTACTAGACTTAAAGGGCATGCAACATTATGGTGGGATGAACTGCAGGCTGAAATACACTGGAAAGGCAAGCAGAAAATCAAGAGTTGGGATAGAATGGTTGCAAATATGAAAGCCAAATTCATACCCAAGAATTATCAAATTACTCTGTTTCGGAGGATGCAGAATTTGAGACAGAAGATGATGTCAGTGAAAGAATACACTGAAGAGTTCTAAAAGATAAACATCAGAGCAGGTCATCGAGAAAGTGATGATGAAAAGGTTTCCAGGTACATGAATGGTATGTGATATGACATTCAATATGAGATGAGCATGATGATCATTTGAAATGTGGAAGATGCTTATAAGACGAGGCAGAAGTCATGCCAGAGGCAAGACAATTTCCCAAGACAGAACTCAGAAATCTAATGAAGAGGGGAAGAAACCTCAAACTCATCATGAGAGAGGCGGAAGCTCACAGAGAGGGAAGTATGCCGATAGAAATACTTTTACTCGACCCAGAGGAAGAGGAAGAGGCAGAGGCAGTGAAGTGAAGTGTTTTTTTTTGGGATAAACGAACATAAATATTATGAGTGTCCAGACAAAAAGAAATAAGGTGGTGAAACTCACATTTCCGAAGCTCAAGGATAGAATGTTGAGGCAGAAGATGTTGAGGGCGGAAGATCCTTGATGATGAGGAAAGTTCTCTTCACACCATATAAGGAGGCAGAGAACCCAACCCAAAGGAAAAGACTGTTTCAAACTACTTGCAAGACCAAAGATAGAGTATGCAAAGTCATAGTGGATAGCGGTAGCACAGACAATCTCGTTTCTACAGAGATGGTAGAAAATTTGAAGCTGGCGACTATCGTACATCCAAGCCCATACAAAGTTTCATGGATACAAAAAGGACATCAGGTAATTGTCACTAAACAATGTTTAGTTGAATTTAAAATAGGAGGATATAAGGATGAAATATTATGTGATGTCATTCCCATGGATGTTTGTGGCAATATGACAGGAATATGACAGGAATGTGGTTCATGATTGTGGCAATATGACAGGAATGTGGTTCATGATTGTGGCAATATGACAGGAATGTGGTTCATGATGGGAGAAATAACACATACACCCTGGAGAAAAATGGGAGAACACAGATGTTGTTTCCAATCAAGGACAAAGAGGTGAGACCAGAGGTGAGACCAGAGGTGAGAAACACTGTACTTCTCATGAGTGGGAAGGAACTTCTTAAGGAGTTTAATAAGAAGGAAGACACACAATTTATTGTGGTCAGGAAGCCTAGAATTGTTTTGACCAATACAAGGATAGATGAATTACCAGAAGAAATCCAGGAGTTCCTGGAAGAGTTTGTTGATATAGTAGTGGACGAACTACCTCGTTCGTTACCATCTATCAGGAGTATAAGCCATCACATCGATATTATACCTAGATACAGTTTACCAAACAAAGTCGCGTACAGGTTGACACCGCAGGAGAATGAGGAAGTCAAGAGACATGTCCAAGACTTAATGGACAAAGGATTGATTAGAGAGAGATTGAGTCCATGTGTTGTTCCAACAGTTCTCAGCCCAAAGAAAGATGTAGGCTGGAGAATGTGTACAGTCTCAAGGGCGATCAATAAGATCACCATCATATATAGATTTCCATTGCCAAGGATGGATGATTTGATGGATTGCTTGAGTGGAGCAAGATTGTTTTCAAAGATTGATTTGAAAAGTGGATATCATCAAATTTGCATGAGAGAAGGTGATGAATAGAAGACAACATTCAAGACGAATGAAGGGCTGTATGAATGGCTTGTTATGCCATTTGGCTTAACAAATGCACCTAGTACTTTCATGAGATTGATGAATGAAGTCCTGAAAGAGTTCATCGGGAATTTTGTCATTGTATATCTTGACGATATATTAATTTTCAGCAAGACAGAAGCGGAACACTTGAATCATTTAGTTGCAGTGATGAGGAAGTTACAGTAAGAGAAATTGCTGATAAATATGAAGAAATCATCATTTATGGGGACATAACTCATTTATTTGGGTTTTGTTATCTCTGCAAATGAGTTGAATATGGATCTGGAGAAGGTGAATGCAATTAAGAATTGTCCAACACCGAAAAGTGTGTTTAAAGTTCAAAGATTCCATGGTTTAGCTAGTTTCTACAGGAAATTCATCTGAAATTTCAGTGGTATTAGTGCACCGATGATGGATACGGTGAAGAAAAGACACAAATATTTTCATTGGACAGAGGAAGCAGAGAAGAGCTTCAATCTATTGAAGAGGAAGATCACTGAGCAACCAATTCTAGTTTTGTCGAACTTTAGCAAGACATTCCAGGTCAAGTGTGACGCGAGTGGGTTTGCAATTGGAGTGGTCTTGAGCCAAGATGACAGGTCGATCATATACTCTAGCGAGAAGATGAATGAAGCGAAGATCAAGTACTCCACATATGACAAATAATTCTATGTGGTCATATAAGCATTGAAGAAGTGGAGGCACTATTTGGTTCCTAAAGAGTTTGTTTTGTACAGCGATAATCACGCTTTGCAATTCGTGACTCAACAGTACAAGTTGAACCAAAAGCATGCTAAATGGGTTGAATACATGCAGAATTTTACTTTTGTAATTAAACATATTTCTAGAACTGCTAATAAAGTTGTTGATGCTTTGAGCAGGAAATGTTTGCTTATGCAGGAATTCAAAGTCAGAACTTTGGGTTTTGATAACCTCAAAGAAATGTATAGGGATGAACCAGCTTTTAAGGAAGCATATGAGGTATCTGAGAATCTAGTTCTTAGGGACAGAGCCCAATGGACCGAATATATGATCCATGATGGATTATTCTTCAGGGGAAATCAGTTATGTATTCCAAAATGCTCCATGAGGGAGAATCTACTGAAAGAAAAACACATTAGAGGGTTGATCAAACACTTTTTTCATGATAAGACATTCTCAAAGTTGAATGGCTCGTATTTTTGGCCAGGAATGAGGACAGATGTTAAGAAATTTTTGGACAGATGCAGGATTTGTCAGAACAAAAGGAAAAAGGCAGAAAACAGGGTTGTATCAGCCATTACCCATACCAGAAAGGTCGTGGGATGTAGTGAGCATGGATTTTATATTGGGACTACCAAGGACACAAAGAGGATGTGATTCAATCTTTGTGGTAGTCGACATATTTTCTAAGATGGCACATTTCATACCATGACAGAAAACCAGTGACACAACTCATATTGCGAACCTGTTTTTCAAACAAGTCGTTAGACTTCACGGCTTGCCAAGGAGTATAGTTTCTGATCGGGATACTAAGATCGTTGGACATTTCTGGAGGACTTTATAGAAGAAGCTGGGGAAAATTTTGTCTTTTAGCTCATCTTATCATCCTCATATGGATGGGAAAATAGAAGTTGTGAACATAAGCTTGGGAGATTTGTTGAGACGCCTAGTGACTGAACACCACAGTCAGTGGGATCACATTTTTCCACAGGCGGAATTTTCTTATAATAATTTGATCAATAGAAGCACAGGGAAGAGTCCATTCCAAATTCAGTATGGAATGCAGCGAAGGGGAGTTTTTGAATTGAAAGATTCATAAAAAAATGAATTCAGGAGTGCTAGTGCAGAGGACTTTGCAGAATCAATGAAAGAGCTTCACAGCCAAATTAAGGAGCAATTGTAGAGTTCAAATCAAGAATATAAGCATAGAGCAGATCAACACAGGTGAGAACTTCAATTTGAAGTTGGTGATCTGATTCTTGCACAACTGAGGAAAGAAAGGTTCCCAAGAGGAACATATAATAAGCTAAAGATGAAAAATATTGGACCATGCAAGGTCATAAAGAAGTTTGGGGAAAACGCATATGAGATTGAATTACCCGATGGGATCAAAATTTCATCGATATTCAATGTTGTGGATTTGTACCCTTACAAAACAGGAGCAGAGGATGAACAAAAAGAGGTTCAGTGGACCAAACAAATGCCTGTATCTGAAAAACCACAGATGGAAAGAATAATTGGCAAGAGAGTTAGCAGGAAGACCAGAAGAAAATAATATTTTGAATACTTGGTCAAGTGGAAGGGACATCCAGTTGAAGATGCCATCTGGGAAGATGAAGCAGAAATTTAGAAGCATGGACAGACCGTGCAAGAGCTCATGAATAGGAGTTCATGAAAATTTTCAAGCGAGGGAGTATGATGCAGGAGCATCGTAAACAATCAAGCGAGCGTGGAGGCGAAAGACAGCTAGAAAGCGCAACACACATTTTTCACGTTTTGAAATGTTTTGAAAGTTTAAGGGAGTGGATATAAATGTAATAGCTAGAAGAATATTTGCATTTATGTCTGGCTATTGAAAACAGATCATGAGCGATTTTCTCTCATCTGTCAATCTAAAAGGCATTTAAGCCCAGTTAATGAAAGTAGGTAGGTTTGAATTAATATAATAGACAGTTTAGAGAGTAGGAGGGAAAGCAGATATATACACCCTCACCATTGTATCATTGTAGTATTGTACCATTAGCATAAAAAAAGAAGAGGAGAGATGTAGAAGAAAGTTGTAGAGAAGAACCCATGTACACAAGCTTTGAATTAATATATGGAGCTTTGAATCAGACTCATGGTGTTATGATGTTTTCTATGTATACATGTTGAATGGAATGTTGATAGTTGTGTCATTCTCTCTGTTATGCATTTGTTTTAATACTGTGTGTATGTAGGATTTCATGTTGAATGTTTGAAGTCTGAGAGAGAGAGAGAGAGAATGAGTTTCAATTGTTTCTCTTCCTGAGTGAGAGTTCCCACAAGGAGTGCGTTGACAAAGGTTTAGAGTCTATCTATGAAATCTCAGAAGGGATACCATTTTTCTCATTTCAGCAGAAGTGCAGGTGAAGAACAGAAGCCGTGCAAGGTGTGCACAGGCTGGTTGAAAGCTAGAACTTATCAACCAAGGGGAGAATTGGAAAACTGTTGTTGCGGGAACATAAAGAGTTGAAAGATCAAATAACCAGGAGTATTTGATAGTCTGTTGCAAGGAGTGCGTGCAAGAACCCTTTTGGAGGTCTGATTTTGTGAGTGAAAGCTCAGGAGGGATAATACCTTTGAACACTTCAAAGGAGGACGAAGGTCGAACTACTTCAAAGGGAGACGAGGGTCGAAGTCATCCAGTAGAAGTAAATTTCATAAGGAAGAACCTTGGTTTATTTCGTAGAAGTTGTCCAGGAGCAACGAGCGGTCGAAATTCTCTGTGGAGAATTCGCGAAGTCGCAAGGACCATGGGATTCCAGTGAAGTTGCAAGAAGGATAAGCATTGGATGAATCCACCCTTCAGAAGGTAAGAATCAACGTGGACCGTTGATCATGATTTTCACAAGCCGTCATATCATTTTAGCATTTTGGGGATACTAACGACAAGGAGTTGAGCACAGTGGAATGAAAGTCCCAAAGTCACGAGCTGCGACATGAATTGAGGGGAGTTTTAGGATTTCGGCACTTCAAGAGCTCGGGGGTTGAGAGGAGTCAATTTCAACTACAGGAGTTGCAAAGTGGCAAGAGCCGAGAGCTCGTGTGAATGCGTGGTACATCTACTAGGTGGGGACCAAAAGGGTGACATGTGGCATGTACTCGCGCATTGAGGGGTCAACCTATAGTTACCCTATCACATCTCGAGATTTCACAAAGGAGGAGCACCAAGGCTCTACACTTCAACTCGCGAGGTTGCGAGTTGCGAGAAGTGTGAAAGGGAATTCAGACTATCACTGACTATCACATTTTGGGATTTCATAGGAAAAGAGCACGAGAGTTCAACGCTAAAATCTGCGATATTGAGAGTGTGAAAAATGCTTGTGCCAGGGCTAGTTGTGGTCACGAGGAGGTGAAGCTCGTACCTTGTGCCTGTCCGCATAAGGGGGTTTCAGAAGGACCTGTGGATCAATTTGTTGAAGGTTCCGATAAGGATCCGAAAGAGCCACTTCAGCTCAAGGAGATTAGAAAGATCCTGCGCAGACCTTAGCCTGAGGGTTTAGGGGTCTGCATCACCAATCCTCACTAGCACAAATCCTTGTAGGTACTAACCTACTCTTACAGATATTCATAGATACCAATCTAATGGAGACACCAATCCACACCGCTAAGCACCAACTTACAAAGAGACACCAATCTTTTTGTTTGAGCCACACCAACCTACTCTTACATATATTCGTAGACACCAATCTACTGGAGACACCAATACCCACTACTAAGCATCAACTTACAAAGAGACACCAATCTCTTTGTGTGAGTTGCACCAAACTTCACCGAGTCTTCTTGTTATTTCTTCTGTCACCAGGTCTACTCATTGTTTTTTCCTTCACTAGGTGTAAAATACCCATATTTAAAAAAAATATAAAATATTATTGAAAATTAAAGGAAATCAATGTTGTAAAAGCCACTTGTATGTAATAACCCCATAATTAAAAATAAAAGAATATTTCTGCAATAGTATAATGAGAGTTTTGGATGTCTCTTCCACAATGAGCAAAATTAACATGAAAACATTCCAGTTGCACTTACTTATCCTAACCTAGATGACAAATGAGATTTTGGATATACCACTTGTAACCAACCCATAGTTGTAATAACATCATCATTATTAACTTTCATTTATTTGTGTGAAAATAAAACACCCATTTCTTTACAGGCACTCATCCCCTCCTTTATCTCTACAACATTATTGGAAGAATATTTCCACATATTTATGTCATCAATATACTTTGACTGGTTTTCTTCTTCTAATTGTTCATTAACTAGTGATGTATAGATTGCAATTTTATATCCAGAAAGGACGAAAAACCCTAATTTAGGCATGGAATTCATAACAACTCATGCTTCCAGTCATTAAACTATCTAGCTTAGTATAGGCTCACACCAGTTCATAGTTTCACAGTACAAATTAGATATGGTTAGATATGGTTATTGTTATGGAAGGGATTTCAAATTGTTGTAATAATTGGAAGAAGAAGTTCCTCATTTGAAAATATACCATTTATACCTTCCTTCCCATAAGACATGTGTGTTCCCAAAAACAACACCCAATAGATTATCAATTGGACACCTAAAATTAAAGTGGTGGTAATATTTAGCCTTTCTTAATGACACAAGATCAAAAGGGTGGATCTTTCATCAATAGGTTCTTCTCTATAAAACCAAAATGTTTAGTTTACACAATGTGTTTCAAGAAATAAAAAAATAACTATACACGAGTTGACAAACTTTCAATGGGCAGTGCATATCAAATATTGTATCTTTTCTCTTACCAACACTTGCCTACATAGGCTTGTGAGAACTGAAAGATTGAAATATCATGAATTAAACATGGATTATATATATATATAATTAATTAATAAGACATCTTGTGGACAAGGAGAGAGATAGAAGAATCTACAGATCTATTCTAGACTTTCAAAGATGATACCTTGCATCTATCATTCAATAGAATATATGGGACATCAAAATAAACCATAGAACATTCCCATACTCCACTCCCTTATTTCCAGGTTGGCTTCAGCTTTCCAAATAAACACACATTATATAATCTGTTTGATTATTTCCAATTTGGGAAGATGGAAATAATATACATAATGGAGTTCGGATGGTAAGCACTATCTAGTTTACCCATATATATTACCAAAGATGAATAACATCTATCAACTCTCAATTTAACTCCGCATTACCGTCCCTAAGGCTGGGTTGCATGAAAAACAAAATTATTATGGAATAAGAGAAAACCTTCCATAGTGAGAGCTCCAATGCTCAAGATCAACAAATATCATAGGTTCCAATAAATGTATATATGACATGTAAACAACTCAAGGTCTCAAGATCATTCTACAACCATATATTAATTTCTAGTTATTGTCTCTAGCATTTTATTGTAGCAAATATAGATCAATATCTATAAGCTTCTGATTAATGTATGTAATGTTTTATTTTACAACAAGAGAGATTTTTTAACTTTTTTGAAAAGTAGAGAAAGACACTCAATAGCCAAAAATATAACTTATTGACTAGTTTCTTCAATACCAAGGGGTTTGTTGAATGTATACAACACAAGTTTTAACCAACTCAATAAGCACTCAAACCCTAAACAGACGATTCAATATTTTTTGAACTCAACTACAACATTACTAATGTAACCTTTGGGTGAATTTTTTTATTTAATGATCTAAACCCTCAGAAAGTACCTGTAATTCTTTCAATTTCCCAAAGTTAAAATTAAAGGGTTCCAAATTATGAATTAAAGACACATTTATTCTAGAAGAAGAGTTTACAGACTATGTCTATATTCTTGAAAAATGTTTTTATCAGTGGTCCCTCTCTTTTTCAGTAGACTAAAAGGTAAAGTTTGAAGCTATTGTAGGTGCATACATAATTTGGATAATCTTATGGCAACAAACCTCCTCCTTCAAAATACAAAATATAATATAGAAAAAATAAAAATCAAGAAAATACATAGGACAACCAATTCAACCTAGGATTGGGTTTCCTTATACCGACTATAGCATCATAATATACTCTAATCGATCCTGACATATATGACTACATTAGTGTAAATAAAAATTGTGTGTAATTTGGATTAAAATAAAATTAATTATAACTTCAGAGATGAACATAGGTAGTGTTGGAAGATCAGTTTGCATTGATGTCAAACTGTAGCAAACACAACACAAGTCCTAACTCTCGGGAGAAATAGTGTTGCATAATTCGCACAGAAGCTAGAGTGAAATGCAGATAGAGGTCCTTTCTAAAGGATCATGGAATCATGACCATTAGATTGGGATCCAGATATGAAATAGTCGTCAGATCTAAATGAGAAACTTTGAGTATAACTAGAGACATCGTATTGAACTGATAGAACGTTAGTCATAGATCGAATCCAAGCAGGAGATATAAGGCTCCGAGACTCCAAAAATTCACCACTTCGACGATTATTGGAGACAAGGTAGAAGCATGAAATTGCGAAGTCGCAAAATCATGAAATTCCACCAGTCGTCTGATATGATAGGAATATTAGTTGAAATCTCAGTCGTTGATCATGGTCATGCGACATTGACCCTCTATATGTAAATAATTTTGAGTCCTAGAAATATCGAAGCCCGAAGTTGCAAAATCCCACCAACCGTCAGATCAAGGAGGAATTTCAGGTGAATTCTCGATTGTCTGATCGAGTATAGTGGAAGGACAGGGTAAGACACAAATTATTGAACTCGTGGAGTATCGGAGCCCTGAAATGACAATAGTTTTCCATCCAATGATTGATTAAATAATAATCGTTGATATCCAAGGTATGAAAAGTTTCAAAGTTTGTCAAAGCTGTGAGGAAGTGAATATCTAACCATTCATTAAGGACACAAATCCATGACAAAGGAGAAATTGTGCACCACAAGTTGCACGAGAATTAATTGTAAGGAGGTGTTTCACTATTAATCTGGACCATCGATAAAATTGATGATGTGTCATTGTAGGATTAAAAGAACACAGTGTCCAAGTGTTAACGATCCACTATGTTGAAAGAGCACATACTAAATATATCACCATTATATTAATTGTGGATCGTTGATCGGGGGTAATGTTGAAATCACCATATAAGCACATGTTTGGAATTGTGTTTGGTCACGGGTTTTGGTCACATAGAAGAAAGGGATTCATAGTTGGAGACTTAGCACTAAAGGTTGAACAAGAACCTTTTGTAATAGAGACTTAATCATAACTCGAGGTCACATAAAGGAAAGATAAAGTACCTCAGGATTAACTGTGCTTTTTGTAGGAAAGATGAGAAGAACACCATTACTGTAATCGATAGAGAATAAGAAGCTTGATCACCATTGCGGTCACAAATACACTAAGAGCATGATAGAGGCATATGGAAGAATAAGATTAATTTTATATCCATGCAAAACTTATAAACCTATAAAAGTAGAAGATAAAGAGCATGCCTGCCAGTACCATTTGAGAATCTATTTCTTAATATAGTTTCCTATTAAGAAGATATTGATTAAAAATCAAATTCATCTGATTACTTAAAATTAATAGAGGAAGAAATTAATTTATGTTAATGAAACAGTGCAATGGTTAATTATTAAAATACATAATGATTCAAAGTTCATAGTTGGAAGACTATATAAATGAGAAATAATGGTGAGAATAAAGTGTCTCTATAGTCTACATCAGGAGATCAAAAGGAGCATAGTCCAAGAAAGAAATTGTAAACATTTTATGCAGTGAGGGTGGAAGGGAGGAGAAATAAAGGATTAATATCCTTTTCTAATTAAATTTTAAAGAAAGGTAGTTGGTGATTCCTAGGGTTAGTGCCCTAAAACCAGAGAGTTGGCACTTCCTGGGGTTGGTTTCCTAAAACAAGGGAGTTGGTGCTTCCTAGGGTTGGATCCCTGAAACAAGGGAGTTGGTGCTTCCTAGGGTTGGTGCCCTGAAACAAGGGGATTGGTGTCTCCTAGAGTTGGTGCTCTAAAATCAATCATTTATATAAAATTTGTAATTTGTATTTATGTTTATACTTATTGATGTTATTTACTAAAGTTTCTTGCTGATCAATAAAATTAATAAATAATTGTTTAAAAATTGATAAAATTTATTTATATTGATTCACCCCCCCTCTCAGTATTAAGATACATTTTGACAATTGGTATTAGAGCAGGTGCCTTCAGCATAGTCTAATAATTGGAAGGTATATTCTACATAATCCAATGGATCAAAAAGAGGGAATGTATTATACCATAGAACCTTTATTAAAAATGAATTATTATGCACTTTGGAGTGTGAGGATGAAAAGCTATATAATGTCCCTGGGTTGTGATATCTGGAAATATGTAGAATATGGGTACACTCCACCTACTAGTTATCCCATAGACACAACTGGAAATAATCTTTATAATGACAATGCAAGACCAGCCAATGCCATCCTTGGAGGATTAACCAATCCTATATTTGTGAAAGTGATGCATTGTAAGTCAGCAAAAGAAATATAGGATAAAATAAAGGTCATATATGAAGGAGATAACAAGTTCAAAAAGGAGAAACTAAAAACCTACAGAACACAATTTGAAAACTTGAAAATGAAAGAAGAAGATAACATAGAAGAATGTCTTCAGAGAGTAGACAGAGTGGTCAACTCAATAAGAACATTAGGAGAAGATATCATAGATCAACCCATTGTCCAAAGAATATTGAGATAATTACTGATGAGATATGATTCCAATATTTCTACTACTGAAGATAGACCAAACCTTTATAATCTCACAATGGATGAACTTCATTGGATCCTCACAACATATGAGATGAGAAAAAGTAAATAATTACCAACAAAAGGAGAAACAACATTTAAATAATCAAAATAAAGAATAAATAGGAGTATGTGTCTAATGAATATTAGTCAGAAATATCTGATGAAGAAATAACTAACTTCATGAAGAAACTCAAGAAAGGAACTGGTAGATACAAGGGAAAGTTTCCTCTAATATGCTTTGTAGAAATGTTGGAATTTTTTCTTCCAAATGTCCCTATCCAAAACAGGAATAAATTAATGATGAAATAAATTTCAAATAACAGAGGAAGAGCCAAACCAAATACAAAAGGAAGGTCATCAAGAAGACCTTTTACATTGAAGAGAACAATAACTCATTTCAAGAAAGTGAATAAGAAGAGGAATTTGAGCACCTATTTATGAGTATAGAAAGCCAAAATAACCACACTAAAAATACCTTTGATATTGAAGAAGAAAACTCTGAGGTTGAAGGAGAAGTGGATCTTGAAGTAGAGTTGATTAGTTCCCTAGATGAACTCAGAAAGTATAAAATGAAGAACAAGTTGTTAAGAGGACAACTGCTGGAATTTAAACAAGCACAACAAAGAAGAGATAAAGAAGTTTCAAAAACTATAAAAGAATCATATAAAATCATCATTGACTTGAAAACTCATCTTCAAGAAGTCAAAATAAATAAAGAAATCTTGGATGAATAATTCAAATAAAAACAACAAATTTGTAAGAAGCTAGAGGATGAAATTAGTCAGTTGAAAGGAGAACTAAAAAGAGGAAATCATCAGTCAAAGTTTGAGAATAGTTCAAATATTTTGAATGATATCCTTAACAGCCAAATATCACCAAATAATAAATTTGGATTGGGATATGATCAAAATTCAATCTTTATTGAACAAAAAATTGATAAAAAGTCAATCAGCTATGCAGATGCTCTTAGAAATCCTTTAAAAAGAGAAGATAACAAGATGAACATGGCACCATTGAAGATTGTTTTTAATAAGAAATCACCTCATTCAAAAGGAAAACGAAATTTAGTGACCACAAAGATGGTATCAAAAGGAAAAGGAAATACAATAATCATAAGGACTCCTCCTGATAGATATCAACATATCTTCCTTGGATATTGTTATTCATGCAACAACTTTGGACACAAAGCAACACATTGTAAATCTTATAGAAACTAAAAAACAAGAAACGTCAAAATATATAAGAACAATAAGAATGATGTAGAGAAAAGAAACCATAATTCATTCCCCCCTCTATAAGATTACAATGTTGAATTCCACAAGTGCAACAACTATGCACATAAAACCAATGAATGTATATTACCAATGCAATCCTTGAAGACAAGCAACTCTAACAAATAGGATAAGAAGGTATGGAAAGAAAAGAATATAGAACAAAAAGTAATTGTATCTGAAGTGGCCATGTATACAAAGAACAAAGTGTTAGTGGTATATTGATAGTGGATGCGCAAAACATATGACAAGATATAAAAGAACATTTATCACTCTCACAATTAACGATAAAAGTAAACTCATTTTTGGAGATAATGTATCTTCCAAAATACTAGGAAAATGCACAGTTTCTTTGGGAAACAAGAAAAATAAAGCAAAAAACATGCTACTAGTATAAAATTTAAAACCTTATCTACTTAGTGTAAGCCAAATCTGTGATCAAGGAAATATACTCATTTTTTACTCCCAAAAATGTGAAATAAGAGAAGAAGGATCAGGAAAATTAGTTGTTATTGCACAAAGAACCTCAAGCAATGCGTATATATTAGATATTGAGGAGGAAGAAGAATGTCATATGATTCAAGTAAATGAAATTTGGCTATGGTACAAAAGGATGGGACACTTGATCTTTGATAACGTGATCAAAGGTAGTAAAAAGGGAGTTGTAAAAGATATGCCAAAAATCATGAATCCCTCCAGTCCTATTTGCAAACACTGTCAATTAGGGAAGCATACAAGAGTCAAATTCAAGACAAAAGAGCATTCTACATCAAAACCATTGGATATTGTTCACACTAATATCTGTGGGTCCTTTAGGACTAAAATCATACAATGAGAACACTACTTCATTTTGATCATTGATGACTACACAAGGATGACTTGGGTATATTTTATCAAAGAAAAATATGAGGCATTTGAAAAGTTTAAAGCATTCAAGTCTTATGTAAATAATGAAACATATATGAAAATCAAAATTTTTAAGATCAAATAATGGAGGAAATTTACCTCTAAAGAATTCAGTAAGTTTTTTGAAGGTCATGGAATCAATAGATAATTCTCAGCTCCAAGAACTCCTCAACAGACTGGAGTTGTTGAGAGGAAAAACATAATTGTTCAATATGCTGCAAGAACTATGTTGAATGAAGCCAACCTCCTAGAGAAATTTTGGAGAGATGCAATATATAAAACAGTCCACATACTTAACCGAGCACAACTGAGCTCTAACCATGAGAAAACACCTTTTGAATTATGGTTTGGAAAACCAACATCTGTGAAACATTTCAGAGTCTTTGGAAGTAAGTGTTACATCAAGAGGGACAAAGATAATCTAGGGAAATTTGACTCTAGTTCAAATGAAGGCATATTTATGGGATATTCACCTAGAAAAAATAATTACAAGTGTTATAATCAAATATTACACAAAATAGTGGAAAGTGAAAATGTAAAAATAGATGATCTAAAATTAAGATAAAATAAATCTCAAGATGAATTAAAAATTGATGAATGAAGAAGAACAAGTGATAATGAGGAAAATGGCGGATCAAAATATGAAGAAAATATTGAAGAACTATAAGAGAATGAACCACAAACTAATGAAGAGAAGGACGAGGAATAAACACCCTTACCAAAAGAACCATCAAAAAGAGTTCAAAACAATCACCCTGAAAATCAAATTATAGGGGATAAAGAAGCAGGAGTAGAAATAAGAAGGAAACTTAGATTCAATTTTGAATAGGCGATTCTTTCAGTAATAGAACAAAAAACTTTTGCATAATCCAGTAAGAGTGAGTACTGGATAAAATCAATGAACGAGAAACTTGATCAAATTGAGAAAAATCATACATGGGAACTTGTCCCTAGAACAAAAAACAAGAATGTGGTAGGAACCAGGTGGATATTCAAAAACCAACTCAATGAAAATGGATAGATCATAAAGATCGGAGCTATATTAGTATGCAAAGGATATTTCCAAGTGGAAGGTATTGAATTTGAAGAAACGTTTTCCCTGGTAGCAAGGCTAGAGGCCATCATAATGTTTCTGGCATTTGCATGATTCAAAAACTTCAAAATCCATCAAATGGATGTCAAGTCAAAATTCCTGGATGGGACATTTGAAGAAGTATATATTGAGAAACTAGAAGGATTCATATTAACATAAAATCAGGACTATGTGTGTAAACTAAAAAAGGCTATGTATGGTCTTAAACAAGCCCCTAGAACATGGTTCTCAAGACTTGATCAATATCTGCAAAAGAAAGGATATAAGAGAGGGACTCTTGACAAAAATATGTATATCAAAATTGAGGATCATGATATGATTTTTGTGGTGGTATATGTAGATGATATCATATTTGTAAGTATTCTTACTATACTAAGAAAAACGTTTTCTACAGAAATGCAGAAAGAGTTTGAAATGTCTATGCTACGAGAACTAACTTTCTTCCTAGGTTTACAAATCACTAAAACAAATAAAGGAATATTCATTTCCCAAACTAAATATATCAAATAAATTCTAAAGAAATTCCAAATGGAAGACAATAAACCCATATTTACTCCTATGGTCACAGGATGCAAACTAAGCCTATATGATGATTCACCAAGAGTATACCAAACCATGTATATATCGATGGTTGGTACCATGTTATATGAAATAACAACAAGACCACATATATTGCAGGTTTTAGGAGTAGTAGGTAGATTTCAATATACACCTAAAGAAACTCACATGAAGGCAGTAAAAAGGACATTTAGATATCTTAAAGGAACCCTAGAGTTGGGTTTATGGTTTCAAAAAACAAAATATTTTACATTGACTGCATATACTGATGCATATTGGTTTGGTAGTGTAGTTGACAAGAAAATTACTAGTGGAGGAGCATTCTACCTAGGAAAATGTCTGGTATCATGGTTAATTAAAAATAAGACATCTATATCACTATCTACAACAGAAGCAAAGTACATTTCAATTGCATCTTGATGCACACAAGTAATCTCGATGAAACAAACCCTAGAAGATGTACACGTGAAATATGATCATCCAATACCTATTAACTGTGACAACACTAGTGCCATAAATATCTATAAGAATCTTGTTATGCATTCTAAAACCAAATATATCCCAATTAAATACCATTTTCTAAGAGGTCAAGTTTCTCAAAAGGTATTCAAAGTGGAACATATTGATATTAAAGAGAAAATTTCAGACATATTCACAAGACCTCTACCAAGAAGTACCTTTGAAAATCTTAGATAGAAATTGGGAGTAATTCCCATACCTCATTAAGAAAAAAAAAAAAACTACAAAATCATAAGAAGAAGCACATGGGTAAGGGGAGCATCACCTCAAGGGGAGAGACTAAAGATCCCTTCTGTTATTGTTGTCAAAGGGAAGGATTAATAGTAAAGCCTGGTTAAAATAAGGGGTTCTTACTATGTTTCCATGAATTCCAAAGGGAGAGATTGTTGGAAGATCGGTTGTCATTGATTTCAAACTGTAGAAAACAAAGAAAAAATCCTAAAGATTAGAAGAAATAGCATTGCAGAAATCATGCAGAAGACAGAGCTCAATGTAAACATATATCCTTTGTAAAGAATCGTGGAATCATGACTGTTAGATTGAGAGACAGACAAGAAAGAGCCATCATATCTAATTGAGAAATTTTGGGTATAACCAAAGACATCAGATCAAACTAATAGATTGTCAATTGTTGATCGAAGGCAAGAAGGATATAGAAATATTCATGAATATGGAACTTCGCCAATTTGGTGATTATTGGAGACAAGTTAGAATAATGAAATCATGAAGTCGTGAAATCACATCGACCATCCAATCTGATAGGAAGAACAATTGAAATATTAGTCGTTGATCATGGTCATCAAGCGTTGACCCTTAGGATATAAAGAAGTTTGAGTCCTAGAAATATCAAAGGCCGAAGTCATGAAATCACGCCAACCATTGGATCAAGGAGGAACTTCAGGTGAATTCTCGACCATTTGATCGAGTATAGTGGAAGGACAGGGTAAGCCACAAATTCCTGAAGTCACAAAATTCCAGAGCCCTGAAATGGATATCAATCTCCATAACCGTCGATCTCCAAGGTATGAAAAGGTTCAAAGTTTGTCGAAGTTGAGACGAAGTGAAGATATAACCATCCATTGAGGACATAGATCCATGACGAAGGATAAATCATGCAGCACAAGTTGCATGACATTTAATTCTAAGGAGGTGTTGTGCTATTAATATGGATTGTCGATAAAATTGATGACATGTCTCTCTAGGATTAAAAGCCACCATGGCCAAGTGTTAATGCTCCACTATGTTGAAAGAGTGAAGATCATATATCTCACCATTATATTAATTCCTGACCATTGATCCAGGATAATGTTTAAATCATCGGATAAGCGTCTGTTTGGAATTGTGTTTGGTCACAGGTCCTAGTCACATAGAAGAAAGGGGTTCACAACTAGAGACATAGCACCAAAGGTAGAACAAGCACCTTTTGTAATAGGGAATTATTCATAACTCAAGGTCACATAAAGGAAAGATAAAGTGCATGGGGCTTAACTTTGTTTTCTGTAGGAAACCCAAGAAGAACACCATTATTGTAATTGATCGAGGCTAAGAAGATTGTTCATCATTGCGGTCACAAAGATACTAAGAGAATGATAGAGGCATATGGAGGAATAAGATAAATTTTATGTCCATGCAAAACTTATAAACCTGTAAAAGTAGAAGATAAAGAGATTGCCTACCAGTACCATTTGAGAATCTAATTCTTAATATAGTTTCCTATTAAAAATATATTGAGGAAAAATCAAAGTCACCTAATTAGTTAAAATTAATAAAGGAACAAATTAATTTATGTTAATGAAAGGGTAAAATTGTTTATTATTAAAAGACACAATGATTCAAAATTCACCAGTTGGAAGACTATATAAACGAGAAACAATGGTGAGAAGAAAGTGTTTCTCTAGTCTACATCAAAATATCAAAAGGAGCAGAGTCCAAGAAATAAAATGGAAACATTTTATGCAGTGAGGGTGGAAGGGAGGAGCAAGGAAGGATTAATATCCTTTTCTAATTAAATTTTAAAGAAAGGGAGTTGGTTCTTCCTAGGGTTGGTGCCCTAAAACTAGGGAGTTGGTGCTTCCTAGGGTTTGTTCCCTAAAATAAGGGAGTTGGTGATTCCTAGGGTTGGAGCCCTGAAACAAGGGAGTTGGTGCTTCTTAGGGTTGGTGCCCTTAAACAAGGGGATTGGTGTCTCCTATAGTTGGTACTCTAAACTCATTAATTTATATATAAATTTTAATTTGTATTTAAGTTTATACTTATTGATGTTATTTATTGAAGTTTCTTGTTGATCAATAAAGTTAATAAAAAATTATTTAAAAATTTATAGAAGTTATTTATACTGATTCACCCCTGTCTCTCAGTATTAGGCTACATTCCAATAGATAGAAACAACAAGTGCATGCATACATTACTCTTTTTGAATTTTATATATTGTTTCCACCTTGTTGCCATAAGTTAATGATATTTGTTTCCTGGTAAAAAATAATTATTGTGTGCTTTTGAGATACCTAGGATATGCTCTCCATATTGGCTTTGATTTCTTCCCATGCATCCTTCCTGGGCCAAAAGTAATAAGGGATAAAGGTAATAGTCCCATGCCCTGGAACCACCTGATCGAGAGAAAACCCTATGTTCTTCTCAATCCAAATGAACTTCAATACAACCATCTACTTCCTAGGAGTCTTCACCACGACCTCAACCTTACCCTTATCCTTATGTTCCAATGTAGGCTCTAGCTCTGACTGTGCCTCCACTTGGGTTTCTTTCAGAACTATACATTTTTTATTTTTCTTTTCCCTTTCCTTTTCCAATTGTGGTATTTGGATGAGAGACTCGTATCCAATTCTAGGTGTGATAGCATCGAAAGTGGCAGCAAAAAAGATTGAAATAATGGCTTGGACAAGATTGAAATGAATTTCATGCTCATATGAAGAAGTTGATGCAGGAAAGCGAGTACAAGTAGAATAAATGTTGCATGGGGATGGAAGAAGTCTGGAAGATAAAATTACCAGTGCAAATCCATACATTATCATCATTTTCATGGTCATATCCTATTCCCACCATTCTCAGAATAAAAAGAAGGAAATGTTAACATATGTAAATCTGTTTCACTCAACATAGTTTGATGCATATCACAGCTCAAGAAACCCAAGAAAACACAACTAGTGGATTGAATATAAGGAGGCATGGGAAAATTTACATAGGAATTGAATTACAACACACAGAAATATATTTAAAATCCGAGAAACATTCAATTATATATCTATGAACCATATAGAGTTTGTAAGTCAAAATATATTACAAAATTACCAGAAAATGGAGATGAACTCCTTCCTATAATCTTAACCAGAACTACATATTCAGGGATGATTTTAAGGATGGAAATTTATTTTAAAATGTAGAAACCTTGGCGAATCTTACTAATCCTTCATATATCAACTATAAATGTTTGGCGATATTTTTGTAAAAATATTCAATTTCTAAGTATTTTATATAGTTTTTATAAAATTTTGGCGATGTTTAAGGTAAAAAAAAATTATCTTATAGAGTTTGGGTGAATCATTTTTAAAATAGCGAATCTTGTTTTTAGAAAAACCATGGAAAATTAGCCCATGAGCGAAATTTAGACCCTAAAATCATCCATGTACATATTAACCCTCCTCAAAGATAAGTTGGCCCAAAATTCATCTCAACATCAATTGCATAACAATAATATACATAAGTATTTCAATGATGTGAGACAAAACTTTACAAAGGTAATAATGCATAAATTTTCTAACATTTCAAAACAAATATATGACAAAAACAAAGGTTTTAACTTATATTTTGAAATTCCATAGCAACAACAAGTTGAGAGATTTGTTTTCACCCCATTGTAGGAAAATTCACAATGGAGGCCACCCCCTAGTTGGGCTATGATACCACCAAGGCGAAGCAGGGATAGCTAACTTAGAAATTTAGGAGCTAATAAACATTTTCCTCTACAGATTTTATTGATGACATATCAGTCCTATGGAACTCACATACCTTCCCCACACAACACAATGAGTATTTCCTTCTTCTTTTTTTAGTACCGAAGAACTTACTCTCTCTAATACTATTTATTGTGTGCATAGAAGGTCCAGACTGTGTCTCAAGTTTCAACAATTTTTTCCATAATTTCTTGGCTTCTTCTCAAGGATACCATCTTCCATTCATGGTTAGTTGGTCTATCCTAGGCTTGGATCTTTGTTTCCATTGTGTAACCTATCCAAAATATTCTCTGTCACATTTTATAACATCATTCTCTTCCCCATTCTAATTTTCCCCATGCATCATGGATAGATAGTTAAAACTCAACTTATCCTCCTAGTTCCAAGAATGTAGGGCAGACAATTTGCTAAAATTTAGGATTTGTGGATTATTAAATTTACTCTAATATTGCCCCACCCTCATATATGAGGGTGGGGGGTGGGGAAATATTAGAGTAAATGTTATTACATTTACTCTAATATTTCCCCACCTCCATCCACCCTCATATATGAGGGTGGGGGGTTGGGAAATATTAGATTAAATGTTATTAGATTGAGGAATTGGTTTGCTCCACTCCTATTAACTCGTTTTTGTTTTGAAATTCGAAATTGAAATTGGGTGACAATTCAAGATATCATAGGGTAGATGATTTAGGTATAAATCCCCCCCCCCCACCTATACCCCCTCACCTTTCCCCCCTTATGGTATCATAGGCCCTATAGGTTCTCAAGCTCAACTAATATTCATATTCACCTTTATTAATTTCAATACAAAAATATGTACAATATTCATAGTACCATGGTTTATCTAGCCCATGGAGTTAGTGTAGCATAGTTATAAAGCATCCATGCAAAGTATTTAATCATTTAATTACAAATAATTCCAAAAGTATAATTTGGGATATTACATCAATAGATACAAATCTATTTGTTTAAGTGGCACCAACCTACTCTTACATATCTTCGTAGACACTAATATACTAGAGATACCAATCCCTACCTCTAAGCATCAACTTAGAAAGAGACACCAATATATTTGTGTGAGATGCACCAGTCTTCCCTGAGTCTACTTGCTACTTCTTTGTTCACCAGGTCTTCTCACTCCTTTTTCCTTGAACATGTCTACTCATTGCTTATGCCTTCACTAGTTCTGCTCACTACTTCTACCTTTACCAGTTCTGACCAAAATTTGAATTTCCAAATGGTAAACTTCCAAAATCTTATTGTTTTGGGCCTCTTCCCAAGAAAACACTTGTACAACGTGCCACATATCTAATTTTGAAAATATGATTATAAAATGTTTACCTGAGGTACATATGTATGCCTACTATGTTCTCTAAAATTTTCACAATCTGAAGAGTCCCAAAAAAGAAGTTATAGTGAAAATTAAAAAATAACCTGTTTGAAATTGATCTCATGACCATTCCAAAACCCTAACTTCCACAGAGAATATTTTAGAAACAATAAACCAACATCTAAAAGTTTTACCTAAGGTACTTCTATATGTCTCCTATGTTTTGTAAAACTTTCATAGTCTGAAGGGTCCCAAAAAAGACGTTATAGTGAAAATGTCAAACTGACCTATTTGAAACTAATGTCAAGACTATTAAGAAACCCTAAATTCCATAGAGAATATCCCAGAAAGTACAATGAAACAACATATGGAAATTTTACCTGAGGTACTTCTATATGTCTCTTTTGTTCTATAAAAAATTCATAGTTTGAAGAATCCCATAAAATAAGTTATAGTGAAAATGTCAAACTAACCTGTTTGAAATGGATATCAATACCATTAAGAAACCCTAAGTTTCATAGAGAATATGTCAAAACATATAAATAAACATCTGAAAATTTTACCTGAGATACTTCTATATGTCTCCTCGTTTTTGTAAAAAAATCATAGTTTGAAGAGTCACAAAAAAGACGTTATAGGGGAAATGCCAAATTGACGTATTTGAAATTGATTTTAGGAGAATTCAAGAACCCTAACTTCCATAGGACATATCTCTGAACATATAGAAAAAAAATATCTGAAATATTTATCACATGAACCTAGATATCTTGCCTCCATCTCCTCAAATTTTCAAGGTCTAAAACATCCCAAAAAATAAGTTATATTGAAAGTTCCATGCTGACCTATTTGAAACAGATTTTAGGAGAATTCAGGAACCTTAACTTCCATAAGGAATATCTCTAAAAGTGTAGTGAAACATCATGTGAAATTTTTAACACAAGCACACCAAGATCCTTTCTCTGTCTCTTTAAAATTTGAATGTCTGAAACATCCCAAAACATAAGTTATCACGTAAATGCTAAGCTGACCTTAAATTGAATTCACAACTCTCACCTTTCAGAATGATATTCAATCTTTGCTTAAATATTCTTTTTTCTTAAGCCTCTTGTTTATGTAATGACTACTCTCTTTTCTTAAGTCCTCTTGTTTGTGGCCAATATGATGGTTATTGGCCGATACAGTTACAAGTCAATATACTGGTTGATCTGGTCTATCGGACACCGGACTATTGGAGTCTCTCCACTTAACTTATATCACATGCTCCTTATCCGATAAGGATATACGGTCACTATGGACCCCGATTAAGATCTGACAGCTCAGATCCAACTCCACCTTCTCCACACAATTACTTGTCTCTATGCTTCAACGACAAATGGGAATCGTTGATCTCTATGTTTGATCAATGATCAATGGTCCTGATCACCCTTGACTGGTAAAGAGGGTTTCTGGCTCATTCCTTGAGGAAGTTGATTTGATTCCTTCTCATATGTGATCATGCTTGTTACCCCTGCACACACACAATTTAGTCCAGTCCATTCTAGATTGCAATCACAAATACTGATTCAATTAAATATGCTTGATTTCACATTTACACATAGAGCCGATGAAAAATATAGATGATTCTATTAATGAATCTGTATATTAATTGTACAAGTTCTTCTCACCTCTCTGGCCTGGTTTACATTAATTTGGCCTTCCTCTTGTCCTTTTTCCACACTCAAACTCTCTATCGTTACTCTCTCCCTTTGATCCGGATTTATGATAGGAACAAAATGAAACCGCATATTTATAATATTAAAATAGAGACACAATGAACAATAATAGAGATACAATAAAACTTGGCTTCTATTAAATAAGAAATATGTCAAAAACCGTAAAATGTCGACTGAAACAAGCTTACTAGAATTGTGGAAGCTTATCTCTGAGAAGAGATGTGATGACTATGCTCATTCAAAATAAGATGATTACAATGAGTCTCTGAATGCATTTTTACAATAAAAAATATTTCCAAAAACCTAACCGTAGGAGATGAAGTGACCAAAGTCATGTGGGCCCCGTTGGGGTAAATTAGTACATAAACTTCACGGGGTCGTAACTTTTGCATACGATCTCCATTTTGAGCGAACGATAGCTCGTTGGAAATGCATTGACGAAGATATTTATTTAGGGGGATAATTCAAGGGATTTGGATATTATTGAAGTGCATGATCATGAAAATGTGTCGTTTAGGCCCTCAAAATGGCCCGAAAGTTCATGAACCGAAAAACTACTAAAAATAGTAAGTTGCCAAAAAATTGTTTTGAGCTAGATGGACAAGGTGGGTGGCCACCGAGATCCTCCTGGATCAATCCTCCCCCCTTAGGAATAAATGATCTCCATTGCGTTGAGTTCCCCCATCAAATGACAAAATGTTTGTTGAATTTGGCCTCGGGTGAGCCACTTGCCTTGGTGCAGGAGCTCCCTACTTTGACAACCCGATAGAGTTGGATCCTATGATGGTGAGTGACCTTGACCTGTGTGTCCATGATATGATCAGTGGATGCATGTTCCATGCATTCAGGGTTGAGCTCTTTTGGTGTCAATTGTTCTTCTATCTTTGAGGTGTCCAATAATGGTGGGAAATAAGGTCAAAGGAGGTCCACATTGAATACTGGGTACAATCCGTTGAGCTCAAAATAATTGTCACCCACATCCTTGGTGATAGTGTAGGGTCCATAATGTAGTGGACAAAGCTTCTGATGAGGCCTGTTAAAGCATTCTTTCTGCAAGTGCAACCAAACTTTTTCTCCTACCTAAAACTGGTGTGGCACCTGATGTTGATCATGTTGCTACTTATACTTGGCATTTGACTTCTGTAAAATATCTTGAACCTATTGGTGAATGTGTTGGATCCATTCAATGAACCAACTGGTTTTGTCATCCCTAGTTGGAGCATGTGACGATTCTTCCTGGGTGGCCGTGAGGGGTAGTGTGATATCCATGGGACCCAATGGTTGAAATCCCAACCCCACCTGAAAGGGGTTGTGGCCAATTGAGATATGCATGACTCTATTGTAGATATGTTGAACATAGGGAAGAATCTCGTCCCAGGTGTGAGGGTGCTTATAATTTTACATATGCAGGATGTGCATGATCATTTGGTTGACGACCTCAGATTGGAAATCCATCTAGGGGTGGAAGGCGGTGGACTTGGTGAGCTTGGTGTCCATCAGTGACCAAAGGATCGAAAAGAATGTGTTGAGGAACCAGATGTCCTGATATGAGATAATGGTTTGTGGAATTCCAAAGTGTACCCACACTCATTCAAATAAGATCTTGGAAATGGCCTCTGTTGTGATGCTCTTCTTGCAGGCGGTCAGAATCGCCATCTTAGAAAAGTGATCAACAACCAAAAAACATAGTCATTTCCCCACTTGGTGGATGGAAGGCCCAACATGTAGTCCATTGAGATGGATTCCTAGGGCATGTCAGGAGTAGCAAGAGGAGTCTACATGCCTTGTTTCTTAATGGTCAGTTTGGCAATATCGCATACAGTGCAGGACCAAATATACTTGTTGGCATCCTATCGAAGCTTCAACCAGTATAAATGTCATTGCAACAATGCCACTATCTTTTCAACGCCGAAGTGTCCTACCACCTAAATGTCGTGGGTTTCCCAAATCAGTTTCGCTTACTCACTTGATGGAACACATAGATGGCCCATATGGAACAACAACTCATCCTGAATATGGAAATTGGTGATAGTTGTGTTTATGCCCAATATATGGTAGGTGTTGGCGAAGTCAGGATCTGTCTCATAGAGGTGGGGCCATCTGTAGGTCTTGTCGCCACAATAATTGAACACTTTGGTGAGTGTTGCGAATGGAGGTCAGTTGAGGAAATCATCAACTTGGTTGTTACTTCATGTTTTATACTTGATGTTGAGGTGGAACTTCTACAAATATGTGGACCACTTTTGATGGAATTCATTCTACAATTTTCCTTGTGTCTGCATGAACTATAACGGATTATGATTAGTGTGAATGAATGTATCCTTCTTGAGAATGAAATGCCTCCATTGGTGGTAAGATTTCATAATGGAGTACATTTATTTGTCATGAGTATGGTACTTACGGATGGAATATGATAGTGTCTCACTGTGATAGGCCACAGGGTGGTCGTGTTGAGTGATGACTTTGCCCACAACATAGTATGAAGCATCTGTCTTGATCTCAAAGGGATGTTGTAGGTCAAGTAATGAAATCACTCATGCAAAGAAAAACTACTACTTCAGATCATTGAACACTTTATGTTGGGACAAGCCCCACACAAATGTTTCCTTACCACCACCTCTAGTTATATGGGTGAGGGCCCATGCAATATGGGAGAATCCCAACATGAACCATTGATAGAAATTGGCAAGGCATAAGAAGCTCTAAATCTCAGTCAGCGTGGTTGGGGTTGGCCAGTCATGGATGACTTGGATCTTATATGGATCAACATGCACCCCATGTGCATTAATATTGTAGCCTAGGTACTGGACCTTCTCCATGCTGAAGGATAATTTTTCCAAGTTGGCATATAGCTTGTGTTTACATAGAGTGTGCAGAACCTGTTGAATATGTTGCAAGTGTTTTTCCCAAGCCTTGTTGTAGACAAGGATTTCATCCAGATAAACCACCACAAAATAATTAGTTAAAGGCCGCAATATATCTTCCATCATCCTCATGAAATTTGTTGGTTCATTTTTCAAACCAAAGGACATGACCAGTCGTTCAAAAAGACCTTATTTTGACTTATGGAAATTTTCCATACATATGTTGGCTCTATTAGGACCTGATGGTAACCAAACTTTAGATCAATATTACTGGAGTATTTTTCCCCTTTGAGTTAATTAAGGATATCGTTGATTCGGGGAATCGAGTACCAGTTCATGACTATGATTTTATTTAGGGCCCGATAATCAATGTAGATTCACCAAGTCTTGTCTTTCTTTTGCACCAGCATGATTTGGATTCCACAAGGTGATGAGATGGGTCAGATGTGCCCCTGGTGTAGAATTTCTTGGATATGATGTTTGATCTCCTAATTTTCTAGTGGAGAGTGGTGATAGACTGGACCATTGGGTAGCGGTGCACCGGTGGTTAAATCAATTAGATGCTTGACCTGACAGTGTAGAGGTACCTATTATAGCAAGATTTTCCTCACCCCATGCAATCTTGCACATAAGGCCCTTTTCCATTTTGCCATGCAGAATTTTAATCCCTTTTTTCAAATCCCAGAGCTAAAAATACATTTTTTCCACATATACGCACCTTTCCTACTATACATCATACATATACGTAGGCTACACCACTACATCCCATGTACATCGGGAAATGTGCACAGAATTGAAAAATGGTGTCGGGTTTCCATGTCACGACAATAGATCCATGATCCTTGGCCTTCCATATACTGAAAATGTTCCAAATCGACCCTTCAGTTCCACTTGAAGGATATAAATGGCCCAATTCTGAGCTATGGAAAAGAGGAGAAATAATTCAACTTTGAGAGAAAAGTTACTCTGGAGCAATTATTCACTTCACATTGAGTCTGCATCCCTTTATCCTTTAAGTCTGGACATAGTGTTCAGCCCCCATGCTCTTCCCTTATTGAGTGATAACTCCATTGTCTCTCTTACATGAGATTTCCTTTGGTGGAGAATTGAAGTGGTGGAGGCCCAGCTGGAAGGAACTTGGTTTCTTGGTTCCGAACCATGCTAACAAAGAAATCTATAACTTATTCACTTCTACTGATTATATTTGAATAGAAATACTCTTTTCTCATCCAATTGATATCTTGCAAATATTTGAATTATTATTCCATGGGTGTATTTGTTATGAATATTAATGGATTATTCTATTGGATGTGCTAACATCATATATTATCACCATATGCTTTCTTTTCTTGGTTGTTGAGGACTAGTTGCAGGTATATTTCTTTGGGTCAAGTGCTCAATGGTGGACTTCATCGAACATCTGGACAAGTTAGGCCTTTTATCTTGTCTTTCTAGCATATTTTTTTATATAGCATACTTGATAATAGAGTTTATTTCTACAATCATTTCTGTCTGTTGTGGTTTTCCCCTAGCCATAGAGAGATTTTTCTCATAACAGAATTGGCAACCATACCGGGGATTGAATCTTCTTTTTCAGGGTTTGGATTGTTTTTCTCCTTAGATTGCTCTTGTTCATATTGTGTTTCTTGTCGTTTGATTTCTTGACAACCTATGTTCACTCTGGTTCTGAGTCTTTTAGCCTTCTCCTTAGAATATCTATGTTTTTGACACATATACGTAGGATTTTTCTTGATAATCTCGTATATACACGTGTTTTCCTTCTGCAAGCTACGTACATACGCACTTTTCCATTAAACAATCATATACATTAACCTCTTTTTCTTGTTTGCTAGGTTTGGTGGTTGCTGGGTAGGTTTTGATGATTTTTGAGTCTTCTTGGGCCTCTGTAGTGACTATTAAGTGTCTATGGGATGACAGGAGACCTGTCTTTGGTTGAATTTTTGGGCGGTTCCTTTCTCATCATCTTTTCATTTTGATTGTCCTTGTACATTGGGATGGGTGTTTTGATCCTTGGTATCCTACTTGAGTTGTCTCTTTCTATACACAGTAGGGTATTTATATATCAAGCTTCTCTTCAGTCCATGCATTTTCATTTTTATTATATTGAAAATACAAAAATATTAGGCATTTTACATTGATTGGCATTTTGATATTTTGAGTCTTTGTCGTTTATCTTAGTGCATGTAAAGAAAGATTGCATTTTTGTTCAGAATTGCAGAATTGAATTGAAAGTTTCATTTTTAGGAAGCATATCATTCATTGAAAATTGAAGTTAGGACTTTGCATTATATTCATATTTACTTTACTTGATGAGTCATAACATCATTGGTTTCACAACCTCACCTTTTGAGTAAGCACATACATTAAAATTAATGCTATAATTTAAAATTGATTAGTAATTATTTTATTTTCTAGGGTGCACAAACTAGCTTAGGATTTAGTGCCTTGGAATAGGATTTTATGAGTGAACTTATCCATGGCTATTAAATCAACATATGTGTATGAATAAGGGAGTGGAGAAATCCATTTTCTAATTGGTAAGATTAGGCGGCTTCAATTACACCGGAGTTAATCATGAGGTCATGAGAGGTCGGTTGAAGGGATATCCCCCTGGTACCTTCTTAGCGTCAAAGATATTTCTGGGGATCTATTCGTATCTAGGGATCTTGCTAGTTCCCTTACCTATGTAAGAGGTGGTGCTTTCAAGGTTTTGGGCTTTGCTACCCTGCCCATACGGTGGACCTAAATTACAAATGCTCGCCTATGCATAGGTTTTACAATAGTTTCTTAGTTTCTTGACTTAGGTGCCACATAGGTTACTTTCATGGGTTATTCTACAATTACCCTGGGTGAGATAAGCGTCGGAAAACACACAACCTTTATGGAGGATTACCTCTCTGGGGGGATCTAACTAACTGGTTGTTAATCCCACGAGGGAACTTATAAATGATTATGTTACCTCTGATATTTAGCATGGAGTGTCAAAACCCTCTTGGGAGAGGCATACCTACTTTAGGGAGGGAGGCCTGTTTCAACCACTTTATCCTATTTGTGTGCATATTGGCCATTTTATTATTTTTGGTGTGCTCATTGATTACTACTTGACCTTAGGATTTTATACTGATTTTCCATTGTCATGGACAGTGGAGTTCCCATAGCTCCCTCATTAACAGCTACCCACCCCCATGATGTTCGATCATTTCATGGGGATGAATCCATCCACTTTTCATAATGGTATGCATAATTATGACACTCAGTCCATGCCTTTGGTCTCTCATCATTTTCTTGTTGATATGTTGAATGTGCCTTCACCCTTTCCATCCACTCCTTGGCCCACTTATATGAATCCTAGTATTGTATCCGGGGGCACCATGGCCCCTCCATCTATATATTCATTTGATAGGAGTCATTTCCCTCAACCAACTCTCACTGTGGGAGGTTGGAACCTCCCCTCTTATGGATCTAGTCCTAACTATGTTTTTTTAGTAGCCAGTACTCAAATGGGTGGTTATTCTACTTATTACACCCCATCCATGTATCCTTCTTCTACCATTCTAGTTCCTATGAACACTTTACCCATGGAAGATCCACATATATCCCCAGGTCTTTCATATGGGGGGAATCAGTTTTACAGTTCAGGCTACCCTCTTCCTGGAACCCCTTCACATGGGGGAAACATATATCCTCACTTGAACAATACTTATCATAATTTTTTCTCTTCGAAAACATCTTCTTCAGTGATGATGCCTGTACAAACCTCTATGGATCATTTGGGTCAAGGATACTACCTTTATAAATAGGGATAGGGTGTGAACTGGGAACCTTCTTGGCCTACAATGTTTCAAAACCAATCTTTCCCTAGACCTTGGTATCAAATTCCACAACCCACCACCACTAGTTCAGTCACTGCAAGTCATACTAGAGATCCATCAACAACCTCTGTCAGTCATGTTGGAGATTGGTCGACGACCTCTGCAAATCACGTTGAAGACACACAACCAGTCACTGGTAGTCATGTTGGGGGAATCACTCTAGTCACCATGACTCATATCGATGTCACATCACCAACATTTATATATCATGTAGGAGATGACTCTCTCGCCTCTGCCAGTCATGTTGAGAGCATGTCACAACCCATTGTGAATGACACTGGGGGAATTCATACAATTGAGAAGCCTAGACGTCTCAAACATAAGCCTAAATTCCTTTTCAGGACTTGTGAAGGAAATCGACTTACTCATTTGTGTCCTGTTACTACTAGGATACCAGAAGCGTGGGGCTCACCTAAGGGCCCTTCGGGTTTTGAGGCATCTATGGTTTCCCCACATCCTATTTCTCTGTTGATTGACATGGCAATAATGCCAATGAAATCTTATCCTGACTGCACACCCATTGTTGAAGGTGATGTGTCTCCCGTCCCTATTATCACACATCCTATTCAACCTGGAGTTGAAGAATTGGTTGTACTAGTGAAATCTCTGGTCAATCCAACTCTCCTTTTGGAGGATGATGCATCCTTCAACCATGTCATCAAAATTTCTAATATTGTACCTTCTGAACAAGAGAGAGTTTTACTCTCCCCGATTACTCTCCCTTCAAGTCCTGGAGAGGTTCCCTTTGATTGGGATGGTCTTGTGGGGTATCCAATGCCTCTGCCTATGTCCTTTCAAGTAAGAGACTTTATATGATATATCACGGGGACGATAACCTCTGATAGCACTTAATCCTTCTCGAATTTGAGAGCTTTGGATTTTACCAAGCTTGTGTCGGTTATTCGTAAGATACTGACATTTCATAGAAGTCCAACAGGGAAGCCTTGGCCTCCCTCGTGACTTTCCACATAGAAAATCCCAAGCGAGTCTGATTTAAGCTCTTTTCCAACTCGTCTAAAAAATGAAAAGATTTTCGAGTGAATCTGTTCCTTTCACACTCGTTCAATTGGACTTGAAAGGTCGTGAGTCTTGGTTAAGCTCTTTTCCGACTCGTTTTCAAAAAGTGAAAAGATTGCCTAGTGAACTTGTCTCTTTCACACTCGTAAATTGGATTTCAAAGGACATCTATTTGGTACATGTTTATCCCTTTTTCAAACCAAGTAGGCTAAGATTATGAAAAAGGACATTTTTTGGCGTCAAGTTGTGATTGCATCTCATGCCCTTGCATGTAGTATTGAGCCTATAGCCGGTTCTCTCTTTGTGTTATAAACTATTTCCCTCAATAGCTTTGCATCCTCAACCAAGCAGAGCCTCATTTATATCCTTCTTAATTTGACACCCTATACCCAGGAGGGAACATTCCCTCGAGTATCCATCTCCCACATGCACCTCCTTTCATTGAGCATAGGTATGTTCCACTGTTGGAATTAGTTTTTCTTACTTGCGACATTTATTTCCTTCTCTGTATCATAACATTCATTTGACTATGAAAAAACAAAAAAAGATGGGTGGGAAGGGAGTATTATCTTATATTGGTAGCAATCGTGTTTCCTTTGAACAAGAGCACAAAGTTATTGAGTCCACTTGTCATCATAATTTTGGGTTTAGCATGGCCTTAGGAAGTTGAGCTCGTTATAGAGAGATTTCTACCCCAACTGGTTACTCTTCCAGTTCCTACGGAGAACTTGATTTATGCCTCCTGCATCTCATGGTTTCATCATTGAGTCTATGATGCCGAAGTCTTCCATATGTCTCATGCTCTTGTTCAAAGGATGTCTATCAACCTGTGTTAGCCATTCCTCAAAACTCTTGACTTTGCATGCCGAACATACCCTTAGTTTGTCTCAGAATCACATGATGTTGTAATAATATTACCCACCATGGTCCTACTTTCCTCATTGGTAGGTAACCTTGAACCCACCAATTGATATTTCATCATTGGTCATTGACTAGGTGGTTTCCCTTGTGTTCAATGACAATACATCTATTCACACAATGGGATTTTTGTAGTGTCTTGGATGCCATTTGCCTTATTGGTGGTTTCCCGGACTTCATCATAATATTTCCTCATTGGATTCTATTCAGAGGGTCTTTTTCATGTATGTCTTGCACTTGCCATATGCGAAAGATGCACAAAGTCATTGGTTTGTGAACATGTTCTTCGTCCAATTTCCTCTAAATCATGAAGCTCCTTCTTTGTACCTCGTGATGAATGATGAGAGATGCCTTAATGATCTCCTTTCAATGGGTCTCCTTCCATCGAATTCATCTCATCTATTATGGAAACGAGACCTAGAGTCCTATAAGTACCTTGAGGCTTGCAGTCATTAGTGGCAGGTTCTCCTGCCATCGACAGTTAGGAATACATCAATGTCTCTTGATCGATGGATTCTTCAAGTGCTCGACCCCGAATCCTTTATTAACACTTGTAACAATGTACTTGGTGCCTTGATACCTACTTTCATCATCGGTAGGTTGTCTTTCATTTGTTAACAATATACCTCAATGACCAGTAATCAAACGAAGTCTCATTGTGTTCTACCTCAACTCCTTTATTCACATGATGTAGACTTGCACCTTTGGCAGTTTGTGTGGAATAATTGAAGACATCAATATGTGGCCACAACTCTCCTGAGTTGTTTCTTCCTTTTCAATGGACCAATACCTATATGACTTCAATGATCATGGGAGATCTGATTGTACCCCATTGTATATAGATATCTTCAGATTGATTTTGAGATTGGTTCTACTAGGCCTTGTTCATGACTATGAAATCCTTTGGCATGTAACAACATTTGTATTTGCCTATTCATGGCCACAAACTGTTTTTTGGTATATTTTCACATGGATCTGTAGTGTAATTCAAATTGGCAGTCATGTATGAAAAGTCAGTGCAGAATGTAATGAAAAACTAGTTCGTCCAGCTGGTTCCCCATCACTCCACTTCTGAGCTTTTATAATGTATTTCGGCCATCCCAGATACTCCTTTGACCTCACACATTAGGGGGCATATGTTATAGAAATATTTTCCTCACCCCATGAAAGCTTGCACAGAAGGCCCTTTTCCATTTCCCCATGCATAATTTTAATCCCTTTTTGCAAATCCCAAAACTAAAAATACATTTTTTCCACATATACACAGCTTGCCTAGTATACAACATGCATATACATAGGTTGCACCACTACAGCCCGTGTACATCAGGAAATGTGCCCAGAATTGAAAAATGGTGTTGGGTTTCCATGTCACGACAATAGATCAATGATACTTTGCCTTCCATATACTGGAAAAGTTCCGACTCAGCCCTTCATTTCCACTGGAATAATATAAATGGGCCAATTCCAAGCTATGGAAAAGAGGAGAAAGAATTCAACTATGAGAGCAAAGTTACTCTAGAGGAATTATTCACTTCATTGAGTTTGCATCCCTTTATCCTTTAAGTTTGAACATAGTGTTCAACTCCCAAGCTCTTCCCTTATTGACTGAGAACTCCATTRTCTCTCTTACATGAGTGTTCCTTTGTTGAAGGACTGAAGTGGTGGAGGCCTAGMTGGAAGGAACTTAGTTTATCGGTTCTGAACCATGYCGACACAGAAGTCTGTAACTTATTCACTTATGTTGATCATATCTTAATAGAAATACTCTTTTCTCRTCCAATTGATATCTTGCAAATATTTGAATTATTATTCCATGGGCATATTTGTTATGAATGTTAATGGATTATGCTATTGAATGTGCTAACATCATATATTATCACCATATTCTTTCTTTGCTTGGTTGTTGAGGACTAGTTGCAGGTATATTGCTTTGGGTCAAGTGCTCAACAATTGACTTCATCAAACATCTGGACAAGGTAGGAGTTTTATCTTGTCTTGCTAGCATATTTGTTTATATAGCATACTTGAGAATAGAGTTGATTTATGCAGTCATTTTTTGTATGTTGTGGTTTTCCCCTATCCATAGAGAGATTTTCTTCATAACAGTACCCCAGTAGTTGATGAGAAAATGTATTTGTATTCTTCCATGAACTTATCCAGTTTCTTCTACTGCATGGAGAGGTCAGCCACAGAGGCCATGGATGTGGCTACAAACTTTCTCTCACTGTGAGAGAGAATCATGAAGAATAAAAACTTCCCGATTTGAGAAATGACCTTCCTGCATTGCTTGGAAGATATGAAGGAAATAACATTAGGTGAGACTAGCTTGGGTATCATGTACAATTTCCCGTTCAAAGTAATAATAACGCTGGGAGGCCTAGACTCGTATATGACATGGAATTTCCATAAATAAGGTTGGCCCAAAAGAACATCACAAAATTCAAGGGGAGCAACATCACACAATACCTCATCTTTGAATGGCTTGATGTCGTATGACAAACGAAACCATTGGCTGACGTGAAGATCACTTTCTTGAAGGATCCATCCGATGGTGTAGGGTTGTGGGTGAGGCATTGTTGGAATGGCCATCCTCTTGAAGACCTATGATGAGATGAGGTTCTTCTAGATACCTCTATAATCGATGAAGTGTAGTGAAGTGCCTTTTATGCACATATGTGAATGAAAGAGGTGCTCACCTTCCTCTAGATCATCAGGTTCACCAGGATGGATCTTGGTGGTAGTAACGCTGGAAATGGATTATGCATCAATGATATGTCTCCCCTTTTCTGGTTATGACTCATATTTAGAACCCACATCTGATTCAAAGGCTTTTACCTCATCCACCAATGACTATTTTGAGCAGCAATCAATAGTTTTATGCCAGGGGCTCTTATGGAAGTCGCACCACTTCCCAGTATCTTTCTTCGTCTTCCCATTGTCCTTATTTTATTGGGGCTTGGATTGGTTATCCTGAGGTTTCCCATATTTTATCTGTCCTTTTTTATCCGATTTTGGGATTTCCTTTCCATGCTTCTATTGTGAGGGGTTCCCAGACCCAAACAACCACATCTTTTGTTTCAACTTCTGCTCGATTTTGACAACATATCGATAGACTACACCCAAGGATGAGATTCCCAAAAACTCAATTTTTGTCTGGATGTATCTATGCATACTGCCACGATACTTGAGAACCATATGTTACTCAAAATATTTGATACCCAGCTTGGTGCACAAGGTATGGAAGAAATTTGTGATCTCTGGCATTGTTTGATCTCTTTCCTACTGCAGTGTGGTCCATATTGTATACAAGTCGTCATAACTTCCAATAGGGTAGTATAGTTCCTTAATAACATACCTAAAGGAACCCCAAGTGGGTGAAACTACAAATAATTTGGAACCCTCTATTTCCTTTTTCTCACATAAAGTCTCCCACCAATATTTGACATGGGGGACAACCTTGAGGAGTGAAAATGTAATATTTTCTCTATCAGAAAAGTTGTGGATAGAAAAATACCCTTCTAGAAGGTTTGACCATTTATCTACGACATTGGCATATATTTTACTTTAAAATATAGGAATATCAAAATTTATTTGTACCTTTAAGGGGGTGGCACCTCTGCTTGAGGTCGATGCGTCACTTGTCGGCAACCGTCGAAGGATTTGTGAAAATCTATCCATCATCTCATTCCTCTATCGCTCAAGGGATTCCTCAAGAAACATTTTGAAAGGATATCCTGTCCCTTCGTCTTTAATTTTGACCACCATGGATGGTTTCTTGGGCATGTGAGAGTAGTTTTCATCAAGAGAAATAAGATCGAGACCCAACTCTCTATACCTTGACCACATCGGGGACATGCAATAAAAAGAATGACAAGGAGCATACTTCTCTGATACCACTAATACATATTTATGAGTGGAACAAAGTAAATCCAAAGATTCATAATATGAACAAAGAGACACAGTGAACAATAATAGAGATACAATAAAACTTGGCTTCTATTAAATAATAAATATGTTGAAAACTATTAAACATAGATCGAAACAAGCTTGCTAGAATGGTGGAAATTTATCTATGAGAAGAGATGTGAGGACTATGCTCATTTGCAAGAAGATGATTACAATGAGGTCGTGAAGGCCTTTTTACAATAAACAAGAATTCCAAAACCCTAGACATCCAAAAAAATAACCCTAGGAGATGAAGTGCCAAAAGTCATGTGGGCCCTCTTGGGGTAAGTTAGTACATCAACTTCCCGAGGTCATACCTTTTTCATATGATCTTTGCTTTGAGCATACAATAGCTTGTTGGAAAGGTATTGACGAGGATATTCATTTAGGGGGATCAATCAAGTCCTTTGGCTATAATTGAGGTTTCTTATCGTGAAAATGCATCGTTTGGGACCTCAAAATGGCCCCAGAAGTTCAGGAATTGAAAAAATGCTAAAACTAGTAAGTTGCCAAATAAATGTTTTAATATAGTTGGACAAGGTCGGTGGCCACCAAGATCCTCTTGTATCACCTTCCCTTTTCTTCCCATAGGCTCACCAATTATAAAGGGAAATTTATGAACTGTTCAATCAGTTTCAGACCCTATACACAGTCTCTAAAATATGCAATAATCCCTAGGATCTATCAGATCCACAATATCCTCAACCATCCCTAGGTTCTAGTTCTCCATTCCTTCGATATATGTTAAACCAAGGCATAGTCAATTACAAATAAACTCAACTCAACAAAATCTATCTCATACAAGACTTCAAGAAATCAATTGACATAGAAATTACAATAATTCATGCTTAGGGAACCCACTCCCTTTGTAAATGCAATACCACCTAGGCTTAGTCAAACATGCTTTATTTTGGAGGCAGGATTCTCCTACATCATATTCCCAAGGAAAAACAATTGTTCATGATCTCCTGATCACGATTTCCATCACTACAGTCCTCTTGGATACCATACTTTATGTTGTTTCTTACTTGCCTTTCTATCTTGTTGCATTGTTTCTTCTTGCAACTGTCCATTTCCTCTACTGATATAAATATTCCTTTCTTTAACATGTCTTCTCTTAGAAATATTCACCATAAACATCCCCATTTCTTCAATATCCATGTCCATTATGTCCTCTATATGGTACATACTACTGCAAACTTCAACTCCTATGTATAAAACTGAATTATATATTCATGATTCTTTTTCTTATTTATGAATTTTTCTTCATCAACCCTTGGATTGATCAACCGGTCCTCTATCATATTCAATTCTTCCTCAAAATTAGTAAACACTATATTAGAGTGTTGTTCTTCAATTTATTCTTTGTTCTTTGCAACAATAAGATCCTACAACTTCTCCTCCATCTCTCCATCACTTAATAAAAAGTGACTTATGTATTGATCACCTTTATAAGACAATGTTGTCTCCTCCTTCTCTATGACCTAATTATGAATATGTATACCTTCTCTTTCTCTAGTACTTGCAAACATACACAAAATGTCAAATTTGAAAACATAAGGATCCTTATCCTCATTTGCTTCCTCTGTTAGCACATCCTCATGTTGATCTGAACTCTCCACATATCCCATGAGACTCTCAATAGGTATCTCTACTTTCTCATCATCCTCATCAAGGAATGATCCTTTCTCTATTTCACATAAGTGAACTCCTTCCTCTACAAGTGGTCTTTATCTGAAATCAGATCCTCTAATTTTCTCCTTCTTCATCCAAGCACTCATCTTACACTTCAATCCCCTCAAGATTATCCTCATCTTCCTTGCAAATAATTGCATCACGGGCCACTTGAATCTTTTCTTTGGATTCCATCCTTGTCTCTAGTTTTCCTCAATCCTCTTTTGTAGCAGTTTTCTAATGTAACTAAGTTGTATTCTTAACTCAACCAATTCTCTATCAATATCCTCTTGACTCATTCTCTTTATGCCATTTTCTTTGTCACCTTCCTTCCCTATATTGTGGCTTCTTCCTAAACCTATATAATGACCATTGATAGTCATTTTTATTTCCTCTAGTTGTGAACTTCTCCTAGTCCATTGTGAGTTGCATCAAGCCTCTGTATAAAGTATCCTCTACTTTCTACCTAATACCTCACCAAGCTTCCCCTGATCTATGTCCTTTTGGTATTTATTGGATCTCTCCATTGGAACCCTCTGAGCACTCCTCTTCTCTCCTCTGGCTTATACACATTTTCTCACACTCTCTATGGAAAATCCTCTTGTTCTCCTTACTTTCAATCTCCAGCTAGAAGTATCCAAAAAATCCTTTGTTGCAAGGTTATGCCATCAATTCCTCTACTTGAGAGCTCTTCTTTATTTCTGTCACAACTCTATTGGTTGTTGGCTGCTACCAATCCTTCTCTACTACTTGCATTCACAATTATTCATAACTAGAGATAAATTTTAAAATACCAACCATTACCTGTAAGATCTATCCATGAGATCTTATTCTCCACATTTAATACACTTGAATGGAAAAATTCATGTCCAATGATTCTATAGTAACCCACTAAGGAATTACATATCCAATTCCTTTTTCTGTTTGTCTTCATAATCTACTCATGCTTCCTTCTACTGAAATTCGTCTCAACTATGTATCCTCTGTGTAGTGATATCCATAATCCTCCTTCTGCAATGGTCAATTTCCTTTTCAAATATATTTTGAATTATCTCTAATACCAAATGATGAATACCACCTTGGGGATTTCAGTACCCACAGGTGCAGAATAACTCTACACAACTCAATTCTCTCAAGTTGTCCTCAACTTTTTAATTGTGCAGGCACAAAACTTATTTAATAGAGTTTTGATTATTTTTTCTCGCACATGAACTTACAGTGCTTTATCCATCCACATGACCATGGGTTGTGACCTAATTTTTATTCAATTATGCGCTCCCACTTTGGTGCTAAGCCATTTTCCTTACCTCCTATGACCAAACACTAGAAACTGTGGTTTTACCAAAATGTCGTACCCCTGGACTTTTCAATTCTCAAACTCAACTTACTAAGGTTCTGATCTAATGAATTAACATGTGGGAAGCTCTGCAATTTGTGATCAACGTAGACCATTGATCAAGTTCTCAAATGGATGATTAGATTGTCCTTGCGATTACACCTCACTTCACCTTCCAAATGGGTGGCATACATCATGATGACATATATCGGCACCGACTATAGGATCGCTAGAGTTCCACCCACAACATACTAACAACACCTTGATCTAGTGTGATGTGGCACTCTGTCACATGGACTTGGTGACTAGGTTTCCATGTGTCACCTTATTTCACGATTTTCTCACATGCCATCAGCTAAATGGAACAAGACACATGTCAATTCCTTAATGGGACACATGTCACTTTATTATTTAATGTACACATGTACTGATGTGTACCGACCCTAGACTATTGGACTACTCTATTTTCTTAAGTCCTCTTGTTTGCGGTCAATTTGATGGTTTTCGGTTGATTCAATTACAAGTTAATATACTGGCTTGTATCGTCCATATATTGCATGCTCCCGATCCAATAAGGATTTATGGTCAATGTAGACCCCGATGAAGATCTGATGGCTCATATCCAGCTCCACCTTCTCTACACAATTACTTGTCTCTATGCTTCAATGAAAAATGGGAATTGTTGATCTCTGCATTTGATCAACGATCAATGGTCCTTGTCACTCCCGACTGGTAAAGAGGGTTTCTGGCTCATTCCTTGAGGAATTTGATCTAATGCCTTCTCCTTTTTGATCATGCCTGTCACCCTTGCACACACATAGTTTAGTTGAGTCCAATCTAAACTACAATCACAAATATTGATTCAACGGAAGATGCTTGATTTCACATTTACACAAAGATCCGATAAAACAAAGAGACGATTCTATTAATTAATCTATCTATTAATTATACAAGGCCTTCTCGCCTCTCTAGCCTAGTTTACATTAATTTGGCCTTCCTCTTGGCCTTTTGTTGCACTCGGCCTCTATATCCTTTCTCTCTCCTTCCCTTTGTTTCTTGTAGGGTTACCAATTATAACGGGAAATGAATGAACTATTCAATCAGTTTCAGACCCTAAACATAGTCTCTAAAATCTACAATAATCCCTAGGATCTCTCATATCCACAATATACTCAACCATCCTTATGTTCTAGGTCTCCATTCCTTCGAGATTTGCTAAACCAAGGCATATTCAATTACAAATAAAATTAACTCAACAAACCCTATGTCATATGAGACTTCTATAACTCAATTGACATAGAAATTACAATAATTCATGCTTTATGAACCCACTCCCTTGGTAAAATCAAGACCACATAGGCCTAGCCAAACATGATTGATTTTGGAGGTAGGATGCTACTGCATCATCTTTCTAAGAAACCACAACATAGAATTCAATCACATCATTCTCAATTTTTCAAAGATCTTCTAAGAGGAGGAAACTATTGATCCTGAGGATAGATATGGTAGATAAATGAGGGTGATGGGAAACAAACAAATTATCTTTCCCCCTTATCAACTACTTGTCGAAAAAAAAATTCATCTCTACAATTCTGGTTGTTATTTCTTTGTATTCATGAATTTGAAAATAAAATATATTTTCAAGGAAATCCACCATTATACAAAAATTGAAATCTCTTGTCATTTTTTGTTGTCTAGAAGGATAGTTAGAGAACCTGAAATATCAAAAAGGAGAGTTCTATCACCTCAATGAAATACCTAATGAATCAACCAAGGGCTCGGTGGGATTAGGATTCACTTACTTTTTCCATACAGGTGCCAAGTACCCTTGAGTTCCTTGTTGATAGATTTCATATGATATCAATAATTGACCTAATATTGTCATGTATGCACTGAGGTAGCTCCCTCCTTTCCCTTCCTTTCAGTTATGTTCTTGGTTAGGTTTTATGTCCTACTAAACAATTTGATGGTTTTTGTATTTTTAATTATTGCATAGTTATCATGTGCATTGTTATATGAAGAAATAAATTGTTGGACCTCTTTCTTGTAACTTATATATCCTTCCCATTTGTATTATAATATAGAGTTCTCTCAAGTGAGGCATCTACCTTCAAAATTATTTCTATCAATTAGGCTAGGCTATTTTAGCTAGCTCTTTTAGAGAGGGAGCTCACCATGGGGATGGGGATATGAGTACAATTTATTCATTCATGACTTATCCTTTCTTGAGCTCTTTCCCCATCACTTATTATTGTTCCAATGAGATCAAAGGTGAAACCCCATTATGTATGAACATGGTTGAATACTGCAACCCATAGAAAACCTAAAGGAATGACAACTTTTTGTTGAGTCAAACTACACGAGTAGGGAATATTCTTGAGTGAAGGACATGAAAATAAATTTTTTTATTTTTAGTTGAATTATGTGTGTAAAAAATCATATGTATTATATTTATGTTAAAATGGTGATAAGGAAATATAGGTACTATATGAATTTTGGTTAATTTTTTTTAAAAACATTTAAGTGATAGCTTTTTATTTTAAATTTTGAAAATGTTAAAGGTTTAGAGGAGAAATTTTTCTCTTCAATGTTCAATACTTCGGCCAAAAATATTAAAACACTTCCAAATATACATAATACTAGCCAAGGAAATAACCCTATATTGACTACTCACTTGATAATTAAATTATTGATACTAACTGAAAAAACAATTGTTGAGAAGATGCAATATTGTTTGACAAAAACCCTTTTATAGTGTCTCCATAATTTTCATTGTGATGTCCCCAACCACCAACAGGTCAGGAAACATCACTCCATAAACATACTTTTCGCTTTGATACCAATTTGTGACATCCCCGACCACCTAGGTCAGGAAACACCACTGAGACATACTTATCTTGTGGAAATATTCACATATAAAACCTAATAGGAAATAAATAGAGATAAGATATGATATTCACACACACACACATATCTAATGCAATTAAACAAACAACAATACTCTGGTCATACACTTGTTCATGCAGAAGCAACATTAACACATATATGCAACATATATATAGGCATTATTCATCAATTATATCACAAATACACAACATACAATGAATACATAATTGGTACTTATGTTTTAATTGAAGTACACCAACTATGTGTAGACCTTCCACAAACCTACCATCCTTAGACCACACTACTCATCACTCTCAGTAGTGGGTCACCCTTGAGCTGGGACTAAACTCCACTGGGCAAGGGATTCCTAGGCTAGGCAGGGACAACAAGAAGTTGCATAGTACAACAGGAAGGATTTTCTCCAAGGAGCCACTTACACCCACAACTCAAATACTCTCATTCCCCACATGCTTGTCCCACCCCAGGATTGTACACCTTCACTATCCAACAATCCATTGGCTACTACACATCCCTTTCCTTGGGCTTCAAAAACATGCCAGATCAGGAATTCTCAGAGATTTGTGGCTTCTACTGGACTCCCTCCAGAAGAAATCACTTCCTCAAAACACTCTCTCACCTAGAGAGAGTTTCTCACATGCCTGACAACCTGCTTCTTCTATCCACTGGATTGACAACCCACTTCTTCACTCCCTCTCCTCCACACACAGGCACAGTGATGGAAAAAAAAAAACTGGACTTGGGAATGGTAATGATTGAATAATACATAGGAAAATCGCAGGGTACAGGTGTAGCAAGGGTGTCAATTCAGGTTTTTTGCAAAGGTTTGGTGTGGTTCAAGAATTCAGCAAGGTGTACCAGGGATACTCGTGCTTGCTGGGTGCGCTGGTGAAAAAATGGCCAAGAGAAGATCCCAAAACAATATGAATTCTCACTTATATTTCATGTGCCTGAGCTGACACATGGCCCTCATGAAGCACGCTCCTCTCCATTTGTAAGTCATACCCATTTTTCCAAAGGAACTTAGGATATATTCATATCCCACTCAAAGAATTTAGAATAATAATAATATATTATTCTATTAGACTTAAGCTCTTAAGATTAGCCCCTCATTCCAGCCTCTCAACCCCCTTCCCTTACCCATCATAGTGGAGATTAGTCCCCCATAAATATTTCTTTTTGTTCAGTCTACACGCAACGATGTATTTTTWTTTATTAACGATCTGCATAATTACATATACAAAATTAGGCCCACCGGCCTTAGCCTCTAGGCTCTATGTCCTAATAAACGCATAGGACTATCATCTTATAATTACTTGGCTCACCAGACTATAAACATCRTTACATTCATAATTTCAACTGGTGCTCCACCTTGGGGTATTACAATCCCCTCCCCTTATTTGTGCATTGTCCTTGGAGMAACTYATTTATACAACATCAACAAGATTTTCAAAATCTTCAAAAATATGCAAGTATTTTTCCCGCATAGCATCTTCATGCTCCCACATTGCATCCTCAAGACCGTACTAGRTCCACTAGACCTTTACCAGCCTTATAGATCAATTCTAAAGTTTCTTTTTCTTYCGATCCAGTATGTGCATATGGTGTACCTRTATAGTGCCTTCTTGCTCCACCTGAATCACWTTCCAATCAATCACATGATTAGCATCAAGTATATACATCTTGAGAAATGAGACATGAAATACGTTATCAATAGTCATGCATGTAGGCAATGCAAGCATATAAGATACTGGTCCAATCCTTTCTAGGATTTCAAATGGCCCACAATATCTGGCTGCCAACTTGGAACAATTTCCCAACTTCAAGGAACTTTTGTTGGCTTTCACCTTCAAGAAAACATGATCACCCACTTTAAACTCCCTATGGGTCTTTCCCTTGTTAGAATAGATTTTCTTCCTATTTTGGGAAGCCTTCAAATTCTACTTAATCTGCAACATTTTCTCTTCCATTTCCTTGATCAACTCTGGCCCAACACTTCTTTATCAACTGGTTTGTTCCAACTTAATGGGGTGTTGCACTTTCTGCCATAAAGTGCTTCAAACGAGCTCATCTTCACTGATGCTTGATACCCATTGTTGTAAGAAAAATCTACCAAGTGTAGGTAGTCTTCCCATCTAGATGTTTTGTCCATCACATACATTCTTAACATATCTTCTATCACTTGATTTACTCTTTATGTTTGTCCTTCAAACTCAATATGATAGGTTGTGCTAAAGTTCAGGTTCATTCCGAACCCCTTGAATAATACTCTCCAAAAATTTGAGGTAAATTTTGGGTCTCTGTCAGAAACAATTGTCCTAGGAATACCGTGCAATCGTGCTACTTCCCTCATATAAATATCAACAACATTCATTGCCTTGTGAGTAACCTTCATAGGAATGAAATGGGTAGCTTTAGTAAGCTTTTCCACTACCACCATGATTGCATCATCCTGCTTGCCTGTTCTGGGCAATCCTACGATGAAATCCATTTTCACCACTTCCCACTTCCACTGAGGAATGGGTAATGGTTGTAGCAACCCAACTGGGTGTCTATGCTTAGCTCTGACCCTTTGACACTCCATACATCCGATGATGTATTCTGCAATTTATTTCTTCATGTCTTGCCAATAATATTGTCTCTTGACTGTTGAAACTATTTTTTGATATCTAGGGTGCCCAACATAAGGCAAATTCTGCATCTCTTTTAAAATCACACTCCTCAATTCGTGAGAACTGGGTACATAAACTTTGTTTATGTACAAGAGAATTCCATCAATTCCTAGTTCGTAATCTTCATCTTCCTGTTGCATTTTACCTTGCTGCAATTTAGTTACTAATTCCATGTATTGCAAATCAACTTTTGTAGCCTAAAAAATTATTCCTTTAAGATTCGTCTAATACATGCTAATGACTGTAGGATGCATTTCATGCACTCTCCTTCTAAGTGCATCAACCACTTTGTTCTCCTTTCCTTTGATGTGCTTTATATCAAAGTCATATTCATAGAGGAATTCCAACCATCTACTCTGCCTAGCATTCAAAGTAGGCTGATCAAACAGGTACTTCAAACCATTATGATTTTTCCTCAACTCAAACATATTTCCCATGAGGTAGTGCCTCCACTTCTTCAAGACGTGCACCATGGCTACCAAATCCAAATCATGAGTGGCATAAATCCTTTCATGCTCTTTCAATTTTTTGGACTCGAAACATATCACATATTCTTTCTGAATAAGGAATCCTCCTAGTCCTTCTTTGCATGCATCTATGAAAACCATAAAATCTTCATTCAGATCAACAATGTTCAGAGTTGGAGAACTAGTTAACAACTGCTTCAGTTGTTGGAAGCTCATTTCTCATTYTGTTGTCCATTGAAACTTCTTCCCCTTCCTTTGTAAGGAAGTGATGGGATGAGCTATTCTTGAAAACMTTGCAATGAACCTTCTATGATCTAGGTGKATGTCGGTGGAATCCCACCTATTCCAACTAGTTCATTTTGGCGGTTTTCCAGTTTGATGATTTTTTCTAGTTTTCATGTCCYTGACTTGTGGGGCCATATTGAGGCCCTAAACAACGTTTTTAGGGATCGCCAAAGTCGGAAATGAACTTTGATATGTAACATAAAAATGCATAGTCCTCGGATATAYCTTTCCAATGGGATATCGTTCGCCTAAAAGGGAGATCGTATGCAAAATTTAGGACCCTGGGAAGTTGTTGTACTAACTTACCCAAACGGGGCCCACATGACTTTTGGCGCTTCATCTCCTAGGGTTACGTTTTTGGATGTCTAGGGTTTTTGACATTCTTGTTTATTGTAAAATGCCTTCAGAGCCTCATTGTAATCATCTTCTTGTGAATGAACGAAACCATCACACATCTTCTCAGAGATAAGCCACCACCATTCCAACAAGCTTGTTTTCCACTACATTTTACAGTTTCAACGTATTTCCTTATTGAATAGAAAATTCATTTTACTGTATCTTTGTTGTTCTATGTTAAGCATCTTTTAATAATATGTATTCATTTTTTTCTACTCATAAAATCTGGATCAATGGTATCACAGTGGTCTACTCCTTATCGTCTTAATGCATGTCCCCAATGAGGTTAAGGTACAAATAATTGGGTCTCGAGCTTGTTTCTCTTGAGGATAAAATCTTTCACATGCACAAACGACCTCTCATGGCAGGAGAAAAGAAAGATGACAGGACAAGAGATCCTTTCAAAATTTTGTTTGAGGAATCCCTCACACAACAGAGGAAGGATATGATGGATAGTTTCGCGCAAATCCTTAGACAACTACCAACATGCGATGCATTTTCCTTGAGCGGAGGCACCGCCCCCTTCAAGGTACAAATAAAATTCGATTTTCCTATATTTGAAGGTCAGATAGACTCAGATGTTGTAGACAAGTACTTGAATCTTCTAGAAGGGTATTTTTCTTTCCATAACTTTTCAAATAGAGAAAAACTTACTTTTGTGCTCCTCGAAGTCGTTCCCCATGTCAAAGATTGGTGGGAAACTTTCTGTGAGAAAAATGAAATAAAGGAACCCTCATTATTTACATTCACGACTACCTGGGAATCCTTCAGGGATGTGTCGAAAGTTATGACGCCTTGTATACCAAATGGACCACACTGTGGAAATAAAGAGACCAAGCAGTGGTAGATTTCATAAATATCTTCCATACCCTACGCACCAAGCTAGGTATCAAAGATTCTAAGCGAGATATGGTGCTCTAGAATAGAGGTGCTCTACATAGATACATCCAGACCAAAATGGAATTTTTGGACATCTCGTCCTTGGGCATGAGATATCAATATGTTGTCAAAATCAAGCAGAAGCTCAAACAAAAAATGAGACAATTTGAGCCTGGGAACCCCTCATAGCAAAAACTAGAAAAGGGTGGCCCCAAATTACAGAGAAAAAGACATAACAAAGATGGATAGTATCAGTACAACCAGTCCAAGATGGAAGAAAAGAAGGACACCAAAAAGACAAATAAGGATACTGGGAGGTGGTGCAACATCCATAAGAGACCTTAACATAACACTGTTGATTCCCACTCAAAGAAATCATTGGTCGCCGAAGTGAAATCCTCTTAATCAAATGCGGGTTCTGACTCCAAGTCAAAACCAGAAAGGGGAAGACAGATCATTGATGCAGAACCCAATGCCACCGTTGCTACCACCAAGCTCCATCCTGATGAACCAGATGATCCAAAAGAAGGTGAACGCCTTTTCTATTCGAAGATGTTGGTGAAAGGCACCCCACTGCACTTCATCATTGATAGTGGTAGCTAGAAGAAACTCTTCTCATCATAGGTAGTCAAGTGGTTTTCCCCCTAGACAATGTCACACCTGCAACCCTACACCATTGGATGGCTTCACCAAGGAAGCGATCTCTGTGTCATCCAACAATTTCGACTGTCGTACGACATCAAGCCCTTCAAAGACGCATTATTGTGTGATGTTTCTCCTATCGAAGTTTGTAATGTTCTTTTATTCCAACCTTATTTATGGAAACATCATGTTTTATATGAGTCTAGGCCTCATAGTTTTATTACTAATTTGAACAAAACATTGTACAATATACCCGAGGCAGTCCCTCCTAGTGTTATTTCCTTGATCTCTACCAAGCAATGTAGGAAGGTCATCTCTCAAACCGAGAAATTTGTCTTCTTCGTGATTCTCTCTTAGAGTAAGTGAAAGATCGCAACCACATCCAGGACCTCCACGGTCTATCTATCCTCAAAAAATAAGCAAGTGGATAAGGTCGGGGAAGAATAATCAAATATCTTCTCCTCTCCTACCGTGGTACCTATACACTTCCAAGTCAAGCATCCCATCAATTTGACCCCAGGCACACCACTACCCAATGGGATAGTCTATCACCACTCTCTGTTAGAAAATGAGGATATCAAGAGGCAGATACAATAACTACTCCACAAGGGGCACATCCATCCCAACTCATTTCCTTGTGGGATCCCAATCGTATTGGTGCAGAAGAAAGACGGGACCTGGTGACTCTGCATTGATTACTGGGCCCTGAATAAAATCATTGTCTGGAACCGGTACCCGATTCCTCGAATCTATGACCTCCTTGATCAACTCACAGGGGCCAAATACTTCACTAAGATTGATCTCAAGTCTGGATACCACCAGGTACCAATAGAACATACAAATGTATGGAATACCGCCTTCAAGTAAAAATAAGGTCTTTTTGAATGGTTGGTCATGCCCTTTGGTTTGAAAAATGCTCCAACAAATTTTATGAGGATGATGGACAATATCCTGTGACCTTTCACCAATAATTTTTTAGTGGTGTATCTCGATGACATCCTCATCTACAGAAATACTTGGGAGAAACACTTGCAGCATATTCAACAGGTTCTGCACACCCTACGACAACACAAACTATATGAAAACTTGGAAAAATTCTCCTTCAACATGGACAGGGTCCATTACTTAGGATCAATTGTTGATCAGCATGGTGTGCATGTGGATCCAGCCAAGATCCAGGTCATCCATGATTGGCCAACCCCAACCACACTCACTGATATTTGGATCTTCTTGGGCCTTGCCAATTTCTATCGTAGGTTCATGTTGGGATTCTCTCATATCGCATGGGCCCTCAGCCAAGTAACCAAGGGTGTAAGTAAGGAAACATTT
>ML830999.1:43822-55243 GCA_009831015.1 Picea engelmannii | reverse complement strand
GATATATTTATACAGTGAGAAGCCCACAATTTTCATTGTTTTACTAAAGAAGTGGAGGAGAGGAGAGTTCTTCATAGCGCATTGAATCATCACATCCAAGCTCATGACTTATCACCATTTTCCACGTGGAATTAGGTCTATAGGTAAAAACATTGTTTTTAGTCTTGTTATGGTTAGGGTTTTCTTTTGAATATTTTCCTTCCATACTTTGTTTTTCTTTCCTTCTTGCACCGACCAGCTAGTTTTCCCCACTGCCATATCCTCAGTTGGCTCTGCATGCAGTGTTGGAAAATACACCTATCGCCCTCATGTTGTTAACATAAAAAGTCCCTTTGTGGCTCACATGAACTCGTAAACACCTTTATATCCAACCCTAATGAAACTGACGAAACAAACAAGTCCCCCCAACCTTATCTAGAGGATCGTGTTCAAATCCCTAAGTCCAAGAATAGCCTTTTTCATCCACGTAGTTTTTCCATCTGGAGAGGTCTTGGTAAATTCTTTCATGCGATCAAAAGAGTTACCAGAAACTACCCTGACCTTAAGACGATCATTCAAACCACTTAAATGAAACTCCTCCGACCATATCATAGGAGTTCATGTTAAATCCTATGATATGTTCGGAGGAGTTTCAATTAACTTCATCGAATTTTGTAAGACTTCAGAGACACTTAATAACAAATATTTTGATGTATTATTAGAACAATTAGAACTAACTCCTTTGATGCACATCAGAGGAGTTTGTCTTAACCTTGTCGATCGAATACTTTTCAAGAAACGCCTCATACGCATCAATGCACTTAATACAAACTCCTCCAATTTTCATCGAAGGAGTTAATCTCTGGACCTCCAATTTTACCTTTCAAATCTCAGTTTTCACCCTTTCCTTCCCAATTTTTTTACCAAGTTGCTCAAGCATGCCTACCATCGCTTTGACATCCTCATATGACACCTCTCTTTTTAGCAATAGTCCCAATGTTTCCTCTAGTATTTTAAACTCGTTAGTTGCATTGAATTGTATGGTATATCTTGGTATGTGCACTAAACTCATTTTGATGGAAGGTTCAATCATATCTCCTAGAAATAAAACTAGAAGAAAAGTATCTAGAGTCGAGGCATCTAGTAGTGGACAACAAGCAGAAGGTGAGCCAGAAATCCCCGAAGCCACTTATGATGACACTTTAGGATTGTTGGAGAAGGATGGAGAAACATTGAAATGGGGAGAAATATATTATATGTTCAAAAAATCTGATTTATCCACAGAAGATGAAGATCCAGAAGAGCTTCAAGTGTTCAAGAATATCAGGAAATACGATATATTCAGAGTAGCGATAGACCCAAAAGTGTTTCCCTGAGAAAATTCCATCACATGGATTCTGAAGAACACTGGCGTAAGTAGTAGATATGTCTGCAACACAAGGAAGGAACCCATAGCTTCCTTTAGACCAAAGTATTTGGACAAGTGCTACCATATCAAGGAGGGAATCAAAATGTTGGATAGTAAACTCCTCAAGGAATTCGAGTACACACCTAAGGATTTGTTCCCCAAGTGGTATAGGGAAGACAAGAAGTTTAAGTATAGGCATAAAGGTGGATACCCCATGAGTTCTTTGAGAAGACCTTACCAGTACTTGGTAGCCATGATGTGCAGATTGTGTGGAGAATATAATGTGACACAATTCTCCCTATCCTATATGCCTATGATATATTATTGTGCAGATGTATTGGCATCATTCAATTGGGATGACATCCTATCCGATAACCTCATGAAAATTATCTCCAGGGTGAAGCAAGCCCAACCCAGAACGTTCCTAAGCTTCCATATGTCCTCGTACCTCTTGGAAATCATGTGCATATCTCACAAGTACCCTGATATGGGATGGAGTTGGATACCATATGACCCTGCAATCCATATATATTTTAAAATGCTTTGGGAACAAAAATATCATATGGAGTATTGTTGGCAGCCAATTCACATTTTTCTACTGTCCTTATAAGCTACCTACACTAGTGTTTTGAAAACCTTGATTTTTGTCGCAATTCTCGAATAAAATGACGCTATTATTTTTGTGCTATTTGCACACTTACCTTTGTTCTTGTTTTCATGACTGCAAGCGTGAAAACTTGGTTTTCGAAGTCGCATTAAAATCGTCACTGAATTGTTGTAATCATTCTTGTCGATATGCCCATTTCATTTCCAATTTACTTATCATTATACAGTTGGCAAGACCCATTGATCTATACTCATTTGGTATTCTTTGATTGATTATATAATTTTGTTTTATGAGTGATTGATTTTGTGATGCATTGGTGCTTGTATTTATATGTTCTTTGATCGATTCACTTCAAACATTGGTTTCATGAAAACACCTTTGTATTGTGGTAAAACCCTTGGTATAAATATTTTCGCCTAACACTTGTTTCATATAATCAAACCCTTGGAGCGATTTCGATTTATTGCTTTGGTTTTGAAATTATTGCTAGCCCAAATGTTTAATCCACTTACCATAGATTTCATTGGTTGATTGAATGGCATATTTTTAACCTATACAATAGTGGGTTGAATAGTGATTTGCGCCGGTGGTTGTATTATGGGTTATGACTGTTGTGCATGGGCTGAACTAGCTCCACCACCTTCACACGTTCTGTCATTAATGTTTTCCGCCCTACCCCATTTCACCTTTGCTAGTTTTAGGAAAGCCTGTGAGAATTCTTCCCCTGCGTATGCTGTGTTCAAACCCTGGCCTATTCACCTCGCCCACCATGTGCTCCTGTCTATGATGTCGGTGGTGCGCATAGAGTCAAACAATAGTCAAGCTTTGTTACCGTTCGACCATGCCCGTAAGGATTTATAGGGTAGTGGTTGGCTCATGTTTATACAGAGGTTCGAGGGCTTCAACCTTACGATAGCCCAACAATTCTCCCTCACCTTTGATGGGTCTAGGGCTAAAGTAGGTGACATACAACTTGAACTCAATGAAGAATTCATAAGCTCTGCCACAAGACTAGAAGCCACGGGCCAACGATGGTTTAAAAACTCCAAAGTTGATGAAGTGTCATGGCAATTACTATTCGTATCAAGGAAGGTTGCCTCCTATGATAAAGATACGCCTATTTCCACCCTTAAACCCAGGTGGCACAATCTTTTGGTAATTGTGAAACAATTTGTGACCTGTGAAGGTCGGTAGGGCTTAGTGTTTTTGTATCACCTTCGATTGTTAATGAATTTCATAATCTATCCTTTGAACATGCCATTTTACTTCTTGCGTAGTCTTTACAAGATGGCAAAGAGATTCAAATGTGAGAAGGATGATAGAAGCCTATTTCACCATGGCTTAATTAGACTCATCGTCGTCCACCATTTAAACCTTCATGGCGATAATTGGCAAGCCTTTCTTTCCAGAAATGGCTTTGCTAATCTGAAGTTTTCTCAAATCGATAAAGCCATGGTTAGTGAGACTATGGTCGGACCACCTATGCCATTCCATGTTCTTCTGCCTCCTACCAAACCCTTGGTTTTCCCTAACATCGACCTACCTGACATCATAACAGACAAGATTGAGGCTATCAAGAAGCCTCTGAATAAGAAAGTCAAGGGTAACCCTACTGTCGACAACAATGGTAAGAAGAATGCTCGATTAATATTGAGACTTGCCTGGAATAAACCTAAGCCAAACTTCGACCAAAAGCCCATAGTTGTAAGCAAGGAATCAGACTCCAATATCGAGCGTTTACTAGAAGAAGAGTATCCCTATTCCCATGGCCTATGCTCTGAGCAACCCTATGACTATGTTTCTAATTTACCCCCTTGCCTAAAGAACAATCCCAACTACCCAGGAATCAAGTTACATAATGAAACCCCTGTTGACTTAAACAAACACTCGCCTGCAATTTCAAAGCCCGAGCAAACATCATGTGTCCAATGCAATGTGTGGTTAGAGCATTATTATAATGACGTTCCTTTATTGCAATCGAAGATCACATCTTTACAGAACCAAGTTACAGTGCTGTCGAGAGAAAGGGACAAGCTTCAAGCTAGTGACAAGAAATAGAAAACCATTGGTTCGATTGTCTTCAGGAATGTCGAATCGGCAACAACCTTCATAAATTCCAAACTATCATAATCGAACCCATTTCTTATTGTCCATGTATGAATTTCAATATGAGTTTTGCTTTGCAAGTTTGCTTGAATTATTGTAACATATTCGGTTTTGCTTCTAAATTAGCTCTGTTCGTTTTGATTCGAAATGATTATGTTATGGTTTAAACAATTTTTTTATGGATCCTATACAGTAGATTCATTTTACCAAACTCAAACGTATTTACAATTTGGTTATGCGATTTTGTCGTGCCCAGTTTAGCAATTGATTGGTTTTTGATTCGGTTTGGTTTGTGTTTTGAATCATTTCTGTTCCTCTAATTTAGGATAGTTGATTTGGTGTGATTTTGATTAGTTTCATTTATTCATAATAAACTGAAAGCAACCCTGTTGAATTCAATTTACTAAGAATGACTCTGTTTGTATTGCATCGATATTCTTGTTTACTTTCGACTTGTGCAAAAGATTTATTCGCTAAAAATCGTGTGGTTGTGTTGATTTTGCATAACGATTTTACCGACCCCAAACTGTTTCGATTCGTTCCTGTTTTGATTTGATTTGCAAATGATTGTTGCGTGTCTTGAGTTAGAACGATTTCTTGTATGAGTTGGATTGATATCGAAAATAGATTTGATGCTGCTCTGTTGGTTTTGATTTTCAAAAACGATTTTGTTAAGCTCAGATTGACATATTTTGTCTCTGTTGAATTCGTATGAAAAACTCGGCTAATAGTTCGTTTTGAAATTGATTCAAGTCATGATTTCGTTGACTGTCAATCGATTCTTTTTGGTCCCAATAGCAATAACAAATGTTTGACAAATACCACATATCCTGTTATTAACTGTTTAATTCAAATACGATTTCATTTGTTTCAATTTACATACAAGTTTTGATTTGATTTGAAAATAGCATGATCGTTTTATATGTTTAATATAGTTATATCAATTTGAAAAACGATCCTGTTGTTTTCGTTTGGATTCAACAATGATTTTGTCAATGGTTGAAGAAGCATAAACTATTTGTGTCGATTAATGAAAATCATTGCATTGCTGTCGAATGATCTAATGCGATTTTGTTTACCCCAAATTGGTGATAAGAAATTAAACAGAGTGCATGCATCTCTGTTATCATTCGATTGATCACGATTTCATTTTCCAATTTGTATACAAGTGTCAATTTCAATGATTCTTTTTATTTTTAATTAGCAATCAAATATTGGTTCAATAGTTTGAATATAATTCTTTACTATTTGAATCGGTTTTGAGATGATTTTATGCTTAAATTAGACCAGCTACAGAATCGCAAGATTCTGTAGCTAGTCTTAGAATTTAGATTTCTGTCAATTTTATCAACAAAATATCCTCTAATCTTGTCTATTTTTGTCTCCTTCAGGTACATACGAATTACAATGATCAATGTGGCATGTTGTGGTAGTTTGAGAGATGTTTTTGTGATATAATTATAGGGTGTTAGTTTTAGTCAGATTTGGGAGATTATCTCCAGAGTTTCTGTAAATTGTTTTGATAATTCCCACAAGGATGTTTTACCCTGTGGGAGGTCTTTAAATACTTTTCATTTTTGTAATAAACCCATATTTATCACTGCGGGAGAACCAGACTATGGATTTATGATTCAGACTGAGACGAAAGTTGATGTCTTGTAATAGCTTTCGTTTTCAATATATCAAACTTTTATTTCAGGTTTTGCATATCGATTTGCAATTTATTATCGACTACTTTTGCTATCATAATTCTTTGCATGCTGATATGATTTAATTTATGTGTTATCCATATATGATATCTCTTATTTGAAAATACAACAATCACTTTAATTCAATCTGATGAATACAAGTTTATCTTTTTCATTAGTTGAATTGTTTTGCTCAAATTGTTGCATACAGATTTATCTAATTGTGATGGTTTGTGAATCATAAATTGCTGTTATTTTTATGTTTTGTTTGTCCTGTGATTTATATTTGAAGAGAATAGCAGCTTCTTGTTTACCAGAAGCTCGTGGAGAATCTGGTGCGGGTTTCCTCCCACCAAACAGCTGAATCGACCATCATACACAGGACAAACCTGAAGCGTTACTTCAGGTCAGTTTGTTATTTGTTATTTAAGAGTTAGCTTATTAGTGTTATTTAAGTAGTTTAGAGAAATATGTTAGTTTAGATTCATAGTTAGAGTTATTATTTCTTATCTTAGATAGTTTTTATTTTATTTCCTTTTTCATAAAATTAAAAAAATAAAAAATAACAGTTTCGCTGTCTAGGGACAGATTACAAATGATTTTTGCAGGTTTTAATTTAAATCTATAATTTGTAAATATTGTATACTTGTAATTAAAGCTGATTCTATTGTTAATTAAACATTTACTTTTATAGAATTATAGTTGTATGATTTAGGTAATAAATTGTATATATGTAGTTTAGATTTGTTTATTAGTTTGTTTTAATCATTGTTTTTATTTAGATTAGTTTATTAGTATAGTTTTCTTTTGTTTTTCTAGGAATTAGATCGGCTAACAAAGCTGCTAAACCCATCAGGGTGGGTTATCCCAAACGACTTGGGTTATTTAGACAACCCCGGACCAGATCCACTCTTCTAGTTGGCAAGCGTTCACTTTTTCCTGTCAACAAATGGCGCTAGAAGGAGGGCCTGAAATTAATTAATGGCACGAGGCGGTCGTAAGACTCCCGCACCACCTAATCGCTCACCTATAGTGACAAGAATTCATTCAAACGATAATATTCCCCCTCAAACAACAACCACATCAACCGACAATCCATGGATCAAAGTTGAGCCAACAACACCTAATCCTACAGGTGGTGACATACAAGAGATTGTCCGCCAATCTCTTATAAGAACACATAGTGCCTTAGCCCATTTGAGGCAACCAAATTGACCTTTGGATCAACCTCTAGATTTCTCTGATATTAGAGAACAACTAGGAGGCACTAATCTCACTGTGAACCCTACAGATCCAATCCTCACTCCTGCTGTAGGAGGATCTGGAATACCTCCCTCACCACCTCCGTCATCCCCTTCTTCTTTGGGAGAAGACTCCTCTGACGAAGGTAGTTCCCCTTCTCAGCTTTCCACACCGACTACACCAATGGCCAACCAGAACAACCTTGCTAGACCTTGGCTCGACCAAGATGTAGTAGCCGTACCTGGGGCACAACACCTCTTACCTAAACATCCGAAGAAGTGGCTTCCCAAGTTTGACCCTGACTCAAAATAGATCGCCGAAGATCACATTAAAAAGTTTATGTTAGCAATAAGACTCCGTAATGTCAAGCATGAAGACGTAGTATGTAGGTTGTTCCCTTACACTTTCAAGGGCAATGCATCTACATGGTACTTTGCCCAGCTACCCCATACTATCGTGTCTTGGGAAAAGTTTGAATCCTGCTTTTTGGAAAAGTTCGGAGATGATAAAACTCCAGAAGTTCTAGTTATGGAACTTTATAGCTTAAGAATGAACACAAAAGAGAAAATTAAAGACTTTAATCAAAGATTCTTAACACTTAATAACCGAATCCCCACGGATTCCATGCCTACCGAGAATCTTATTATAGCATACTATACTAAAGCTTTGCATCAAAGTATATCTATTTGGGTTAAACGATCCAAGAAAGCCACATTGTTAGAGGCCTTCGAAGAGGCCAACCAGATTGAAAAAGATATACTTAGTTTAAAATACACTACTAGAAACGAAACATAAACTAGCTCTTCTTCCAAAAAGAAAATTGAAATCCTTCTTAGACCTACTCAAAGTAAAACACAACCTGAAAGCTCTGATTTAGAAAACTTAAATAAAGTCGTTCAAAAACTGTTGAATCAAGTTATAGACTTGAAAAGGACGACCGAAGAAGCTTCTTCGAGCAAAGGGCCTTACAAGCCCCCATTCAGGAAGCCTTTTCCCACCAACCGAACTAATCCTAATACTGAAGGCTTTCATCTAGAAAGTCTGCAATATGCCCTTCAAACGATTCTAGAGGCCTAGGATAACTTGATGCCTCCTGAGATTCCTGAGGAGGTTGTTGAACAAGAGACAGTTCAAGAAGAAGAGTCTTTAAACATTTTTGGACACTTCTCGGATAGCATCTTTCAAGCTAACTTCGAGACAGTTCATCCCTACAATACTAGGAGTAAGACAGCGAACAAACCTTCTTCCGAAAACAATACAACTTTGCCCCCAAAGCAATCTAAACCAACTGAGACTAAACAAAATCATGTAAACCCCAACTTAGATTATGATTTAGTTGAAGATCTTAAAAAGTTAAGGGATAACATTTATGTTTATGAGTTATTAAAATTTCCTTTTTTGCTACAAAAAATGTTACAGAACATCTTAGAGAATAGTAAAAACGGTAATTCAAATGGTAACAAGGTTGTTCAGAACAAAGTTCCTCAGAAGACTTCCACTAAAAATAAACCTGATCCTCAAGATAAAGGAAACCTTCCTATAAATAATGTAAATAATGTAGATAAAGTAGCTTTAGAAACTACGAGTAAAAATCCACAAGCTACCACCCTTAGTACTCGCAAAAATGTACCTCCATTTTTGTTAACGTTCGAAATCTTTAATAGAAATGTGCACAATTGTATGGTATATTCAGGAGCGACATCCAATATAATGCCATGGTCTGTATGTCAGAATATTAATGCTGAGGTTGAACCATGTACATTAAAAATCATCCAACTTGATCGAACTAATGTTAAAGTTATAGGAAAATTAAGGATTGTGCTTATAAGATTATCGTCTAACCCCAAGGTTCATCAAGTAATTGATATTATCGTTGTGGATATTCCAGAAGTGTACGGTATGTTTTTAAGCAGGGACTGGTCGGAGCAGTTACATGGCTATTTCGCGACAGATTGGTCTCACCTATGGCTTCCAGAAAATGGCAAGCCCAACAAGATCATGGTAAATCGTGAACGCTACCTTAAGTTCACGGTAAAATATTTGAATGACCCCAACGAACAATTTACACCTTCTGTCGATTCACCCGAAGTATAAGGGATGGATACTTTTTTCGGCAATTTCATGGCCAAGGCTTCAGCTATCACCAATCCGGCACAACAATCCGAGATTGTAGCATATGTGTAGCCAACAACTTCCACACAACAATCCCATGCACCTGATGAAAATCAAATTTGGTCTCTTTATTTTGACAGGTCAAAGTCCAAAGAAGAAGCTGGTGCGGGTTGTGTTATTATCGATCCGGCAGGTAACAAAACATTGATTGCATGTAGGCTAGAATTTGAATGTACTAATAACACTGCAAAATATGAATCTTTACTGCAAGGCCTCAGAAAAGATTTAGACATGAACATTCAAAACTTGACTATCTTTGGCGATTCTGAAATCATAGTTAGACAGGTAAGAGATTCTATCCACTGTTTGTCCTTGCATATTAAAAGCTACCAATCCGAGGTATGGAATTTAATGAATAAATTTTCTTCTTTCAATATAAATTCTATTCCTAGATTTAATAATTCTGAAGAAGATCTATTAGCTAACGTAGCTTCTAAACTCTTTCCTTCAAAAGGCTTGTCCCCAGACACATTCTCTGTTAAACTGTTGTTCAGACCATCCGTTCCTGACAACATCATGAACTGGAGGGTCTTCGACGACGATCAACAAATAATTAGCTTCCTGCATATGGAAGAAACTTTTCAAGGTGTGGTCATAGACGAATGCACTCATGACGATAATTTGCACGATTTCACGGTAATACCAGATCCAAAAGATCCTGCATCTTTATCAAACATGGTAAACTCGATCCCTAAATCTATTGTTAGATTAGAGAAATTTTATGATCTTTAAGATAAATTCAAAAAATCGGTCAACTGTAAAACCAATAGTTCCTCATTATTTTATGAAAAAGTGAACTTAGGAACTAAGGACAATCTGCAGTGCATTAATTTAGGTGTTGGGTGTTCTGAACAAGAAAAAGCTGCATTTATTAAATTGTTCAAAGAATTTAAAGATGTCTTTGCGTGGACATATGATGACCTTAAAACTTTCGACCCTAACATCATACAACATGTCATTCCTATGAAACCCCAAACCTCACCCTTTCAACAGAAATTAAGAAAAATGCACCCTAAGCTTGAACCGACCGTGAAAAAAGAATTGAATAAACTCCTTAATGCTAAGATTATTTTCCCTGTTAGGCACACTCAATGGGTTTCTAACCTTGTCCCAGTCCGGAAGAAAAGTGGGGAAATCCGACTATGCATCGATTTTCGAAACCTTAATAGAGCGTCTGATAAAGACAACTATCCTGTCCCACCGATGGAACAAATCCTTCAATAAGTATCTGGTTCTGAGAGGCTATCTTTATTGGATGGTTTCTCAGGGTACAACCAAGTCCTGATGTCTCCTCCAGACCAACTTAAAACTACCTTCCGCACTCCATGGGGCACCTATGCTTATCGAAAAATGCCCTTTGGATTGATTAATGCCGGTGCCACTTTCCAGAGAGAGATGGACATCGCTTTCCGAGGCTTAATCAATCAATCCGTCATAGTTTAGTTAGATGATGTGACTGTATTTTCTAAAAACAAAACCGATCATCTAGCTCATTTACGAGCCGTTCTACAGCGATGTCGTAAATACGTCATCTCCTTGAATCCCAAAAAATCCATCTTTGCAGTAGAACAGGGTAAACTCTTAGGATTTATTGTGTCAAGCAAAGGGATGATTATCGACCCCGAAAGGACTCAAGTCATCTCGAAACTTCCCCCTCCTACATCCAAAAAGTCTATGCAGTATTTCTTAGGCCAGATTAACTTCGTCAGGAGATTCATCCCCAGCTTCTCCGAAATGGTCAGACCTTTGCAGAACCTAATTAAGAAAGACACACAATATCATTGGGGACCCTTAGAAAATCAAGCTTTTAATGCAATAAAAAAGGCCATAATAGACGCTCCTTCTCTCACGAGCCCCGACTTTTCCCAAGACTTTACGCTCTATACTTTTGCATCTGACCGTTCCTACACCACCGTCCTAACTCAAAAGAACGTCGAAAATAATGAAGTACCCATTGCCTTTATGATCTCTACTTTCAAAGGTGCGAAACTTAATTACCTAGCGGTAGACCAGCAATCCTACGTTGTTTTCAAAGCAGTCAAGCACTTCCGGTCTTACCTTTTGAAATCCAAGACGAAAGTTATTGTCCCTTACCCAGCCGTCAGGAATCTGTTAGTGAAGAAAGAGTTAGGAGAAAAGAGGGCTAATTGGGTTACTTCCTTACATGAGTACGACATAGAAATTACCCCAGCTCAAATAGTGAGAGGCCAAGGGTTATG
>ML830999.1:0-13796 GCA_009831015.1 Picea engelmannii | reverse complement strand
CAGTCTCCTATATTTTAGGAGAGAATATTCCACTTGGAGAATATTCTCTTTCAGTTCACACTTCAGTTTGACTAGTTGAGTTGAGTTTAGATGTTGCATTGAGATCATCACCATGCAACATTGGGATCATCACCATGATAATTAGACCTTGCCTTGATATTTTCACTAGAGTGGCACATTAGCCTTGATTCCTTGATTTAATGCCTCACTACTTTATGTTCAGTTAGTTAATTGAATACTAGTTGACTAGTTAACTCAACTAGGTGGCAGTTCACTCTCGTAACTGCCTAAAAGATTAGAATAGGTGGCAGTTCACTCCCGTAACTGCTGGTGTGTGTCCAGATCACTCTATACCACCACTATGGTGACTTGGTTCACCTCAAGTCCAACTAATTGAGTTATACAGAGTATAACATGTGTAAATTATTCATTATTCATAACGATTAATGAGAATTCTTTCATTCTTTCTCTCCTTCTTCTTCTTTCTCCAATTATCTCTGCAAAAATGTGTATTATTATTTAGATAGATCTATTCTGTGCAATTTCAACAAATTTACATGGTATCAGAGTTGATGGATTGCTAAGAAAAATCTATACCAAAATTTTTTGTAGGTACAAAAGATTGAAGACAACAGAAAGATGGAATTCCAAAAAGAATTCATTCTTACACCTTACAACTATTTTGCATGGAAGGAGAAAATAGCCATACATCTCCGATCCAAAGGGTTGTATAGGTTAACCATGAATATATATATAGTGCCGACATCAGCCATAGAAAAATCCAAGTACTTAAATTGCATGGATGAGGCACTCAGAACAATTTGCAGTGTTATTTCTCCTGATCTCCTTTTTCATATATCTTCCTGTAAGACTCCCAATGAAGCCTGGACCATATTGGAAGGGCTATTTGGAAAACATGATGATATGAGGGGACACATGTTGGAGGTGGATCTGCTCACATTGGATCCGATTTTTTTTGAGAATATCCAACATTTATTTACAAAATTCAAGGATTTACTGTCACAACTCAAAGCTTGCAGGTTTGATAAATCGAAGAAGGAGAAACAAATGGTTCTCACCATTCTCTCCAAGCTTGGTCCTGATTTCTCAATATTCATATCTACATTCCATACTATCATATTCACCTCTGGAGCCACCTGGAATATGCCTTGTCTTGAGGACTTTATCGAATCCCTGACACAAGAGAAAACCAAGCTCATCAACATGGGCTCAATCTGTTACACCTCAAAATTACTCACTTTGATAGTGTCACAACTGTCGTCATTACAAGTGTTGTAAGTGTTGCATCTTGTATGAAAGTGTCATATATTGAATACAAGTGTTTCAAGTGTCATAAACATCATATTTCCATATTTCCCATGTCATGCCTCTAACGACATCACAAAGACACTTAAGACACCCCAAAGACTAGTTTTGAAGAAGAGAAATCACTTGACATGAAGTAAAAGCCTTTTGCCATTGGAAAAACCACTCAAAAAATGAATTTTGGAGAGGAGAGCTCCCCTACCCATTGTTAGGGAGTGATGGCACTCCCTGAGCCTCTTTGGGGGACTTCTTGAGTTCCCTGTGCACCCTTTTTGGGGATTTCTACCCTTGTTTTAGCAAATTCTGGGTTTGTTGAGGCAAATAAGGGAAGAATCTCTGAATTCCTAAAGGTAGTTGGATTCGAATAGATGGTCAAGGCATGATCCTAGGGGATATCCTCAACTAAAGGAGAGGAATCCTCAACTCATACCAAATATCTCTCAAGTGGTTGGGCCTCTCTAAGGTTATATAAGGAGGCCTTCTCATGGTGAAAGGTACATGGAGTAGAGACTAGAGGTTGATACCAAACTTATGATCCTGTAAGTGGTATTGATAGAAAGACAATGGAGATTAAGAATTACATCAAAATTATGATCTTATGAGTGAGATGCCATCAAATAAATTAGTGGATATTATTTGAGCAAAGGGGTTGGACAAGGAGAACTGGAAGAAGTTGTTGCACTTTCATTCAAAGGATTGTAAGTACTTTTACTTGTTCTCATTAATAATCAATGCTTGGCCTGTTTCTTCAAACTTGTGCTTGTTCCATATGAGTTTGTCTACAATAGATGGATCTATGTTTGAGATAATATTAGTAGAGTAGGAAGTCTTTTGTACCTTTGTTTGTCCTACAGGATCTATTGGGGAGCTTAGGATCAAAGCTCATCCAGGAATTTGCAAGGACAAATGTCGCTAATAAGGTACATATCTTTCTCCTTCTCTTTCATTCATTAGCTTGATTCGATATAAAATGAATTCAGTGTCCATGCTAAGAATTTTTCTATCTTGGCCTTAGGAGTATAGAGACCAAGAGGGAATCCACTTGTCCGCAGGGGGATTCACCTTCAACATAAATTGGCGACTCCACTGAGGAGGAGCCCTGATTTTTGTTTCCATTCCAAGATCTTGTTTTGTCCCTTTTCCCACTAATTTGATCTTCTCCACATTGTCTTTTTTCTTCTTATATTTGTTTGATTGCCTCATTATGTCATCAGGATCAACCTGATTGATTGAATTTTCTTGAATTTTTGAGTTTTTGGGAACTTTTCTGAGCTATTGTGGCAGAGTGCTCCCCTGCCTTGCTATAAGAGTGAAAACACTCCTTGCTGGTCTTACACAGAGTGTTGGAGTGCTCTGGTACCCCTTACACTAGAGCACTATCCCATTTTCAGTGAAAATCATTTAGGTTTTCAATTTTCTGGGTCTAGCTTTTTGCCTTTGCACTTGCTCAGGGTCTCATACTCTTGGTCCATCTTGGTATTGTCTTTCAAACACCTTATTTATGAGAATTCATACTCTTTTGTTTGTATTTTTTGACATTTATTCTTACTTTGCAATTTTTTCTTCACGATTTGGAGTCATTTTGCCGTTTTCTTCTCGTTTATCTAAATGAGTGAAAACTTTGTAAGGAGTTTCAAAGGTATTTTGTACTTTTCTTTCTGATATTTGAGTCATCTTGTCCAAGATGTTTCTCCTTTATTTTGATTTTTTGACTTTTTGTTTCTTGTTTGATCACAACAAGGGTGTCTTTTGGTATATGTGAAGTTCACTTCCAGATTGCTTAAATCTTACAACTCTTGAAGTCCGATTAGCATAAGAAGCTTTACATCTACTGGTTATCAGTCACATACAAACATGTTAACATTGCATTGGATTCCTTATTGAGGACTATTGCATGAGGTCATTGCATCTTAGTGTTTGACAATGAAAGGAAAATCCTTCTCCTTCCCTTAATTAGACATTTATTGAAAGAAAATATTGCTTATCATTTCTTATGCATGTTTTGGGAACTGAGTCATAATATCATCAGTCTTCACTCTCATACACCTATGAGTAAACAATATCCACTAAAATCAATGCTTAAATAAAATTTATCAGACGTTTTTACACCTTTGTTAGAAAACCTACATTAGTTTAAAGTGTAGGGCTTTGGAATAGGTTGAAAGGATAACTTTCCAAAGATATCAAACAAACTTACCATCTTGCGATAGGGAGAGAAAATCCATTTGTCGTATAGGATTTATGGGATCCCCCTCTCACACAGGGGTTATGAATGAGGTTGCATTCGAGAGAGTTACAAAGATTATGCCTCCATGGTTCAACCGTTCATAGTAGTCGGATCGTATTTTTGGGGTCACTTGAAGGTATACCCATGATTATGTGTGGGAGCCTCTCGAGTTGATTTTGGACTTGTTATCATGCCCATACATTCCAACTGGACTGTCGATTGTACTCGCCCATGGGATGAATGTGAGTTGGTGACCTTAGTAGCCATAATATTTAGGGTCTCACACAAGGTGACGGTAAATGGAAGTCTCACTGTACCTAGAACAGATGTTGGTCAAACTCACTCGGGCTCCTTGGAGGGTAAATCTACAATTACTATGTGGAAGCTTGCACCAAGGTGTAATTCTATTAAGTAGGTCACCAACATAACTGATCCACCCGCTCTATCCCCACCTCTTCCTGTTTTTATCTCGCAACGTTGGACTTCATCACCAACTAGTGGTTTCATTGTGGGAAGGTTTTGTTTGATTGTTTTCTTCTCAGATTCATAGCGTCTGTTGGTTGTGTTAATTAGTGGACCTTAGGTCGATTCAATGTTAATGGAATCAAATCCTAAGAGTACCAATGGAGGAACCCCTTCTCCTGGGGAACCTTATACTTTTCCTTCTTTTGGAAACTTTGGTCCTCCGTACATTGACACACTAAGTCTTTCGGGACTCACCATCGGATTACCAGTTTGGTTGTTCCCCCACTTCGGTGATCTCGGATCCTCCCAATGTTTCAACTGCACCTAATACTTTAGGTGTCAGTACACCACCCACACATCAACCTCACGTAGACTTTTCACCTTCTTCACCCATTAAGTCTCCTTCCCTTTCTCCTTTTTTGTCTAGTGAAAGCTCTAAAGCAAGTAGCAAGGTTGATCAGAAGAAGAAGAAACAGAAAGAGAATAAGAAGAAGAGCCCAAAAAGGACCAAGGCCCCAACAACATCAGATGTTGAATCCAAGAAACCAATTATTGTTAATAGTACTGGGAGTGTTGATGAGGTCAACAAGATTAAAATGAAGAATCTGAAACCCAAATTCCCTTGCAATCTTTGTAAGGTTGACCACTTTCTGAGGGATTTCCTTGGTATTCCCAAGGTCTTATAAATGTGGTCCTCTGCATCATCACCCTATATAGGAAATGTTGGTGATGCCCCGTCAACTAGTGGCGTTCAGGTTGGTAAGAAGAAGACAACTATCAAATTCCCTTGTATGTTATGCAAAGGTGATCATTATTCTCACCTTTGTCCTCGCATGGATGAGGCTTCTTATCTTTTGGAAAAAATTCAACCTCCAAAAGGTTATCGTAAGCTTTCCCCCAACCCATCGTTAGTTGATGGACTAGTCAATCCGGTTCCATCCCCGATCAGTCCGGTTGATCAAGTGGTCAATCTAGTTTCATCCTCGGTTGAACCACTCACCAAAGAGACTGATCCAGTCCTTTCCTTGATTAGCCCCACTTTTCATATGAACAGTGAAACCCAAGTGATTGATCCAGTTCCTTCCTTGGTCAGTCCCACTCCTTCTCCGAAGAGTGTCAAATTGGTCAATCCGATTCTATCATTGATCGATCCCACTCCTCCTTTAACAAGTGCCAAAGTGGTTACTCCGGTCCCTTCATCGTCCAATCCCACTCTTCCTCTAAAGAGTGACAATGTGGTCGATCTGATTCTATCATCGATCGATCCTACTCTCCCTCTAGAGAGTAAATCCATTACTGCACACATTTTTCTCATTAATACAGAATCTACCGTGCTGGGAGGCATTCCTCATTCTCCCGTGAAACCCCCTCCAAGAAATGAGACCATCCTTTTTGACTGGGGTGCGCTAAATGGACCTCGTCTTCCCTCTCACATCCCTTTCCAGATTACAGTATAGGTTTGTGGTCGGTACGTTCCTCAAACAATGATAGATGAAGGTGCGTTCATTAGTATTTTTTCCTCTGTTGCTTGGTATGCTTTGGATTGTCCTTAGCTTGTGCTGGTTACACAAAATATTTTAGCTTTTAACAAAATAACTGGTCAACCTTTAGGGTCCCTTCCTCAATTTATGGTAACTTTTGGAGGGAAAAATATCTTTATTGATTTCATGGTAGTCCGAGACTCCTTGGATTTCACTTTACTCCTTGGGTGGGATTATGTCTATTCCATGAAAGCTATTGTGTCCACTCTTTTTTGTGAGATATCTTTCCCTCACGATGGAAAAATTGTGACTATTAATCAACTTTCCTTCATCGTTCCTGATTAGATTACCTCCCTGAATGGTTCTTATGTGATAACATTATCGCCCCCGCTGCATGTCAATTATGTGGCGTTATCTCCCATGACTTCAACTTCCGATGATTTGGATCCAGTCGTTGACATGGTGACCTCTTCAGTAGGGCTACTGAAGCCTGATATCCTTACCCCTATCATGACCCTTGACATATATTCCTTCCAGAGTGATTTTCTTCCATCCAATGAAGATCTCTTGGAAGCCATGATCGAGTTTTGTCCCTTGACATGGTGTACTTCCAGAGCGTTATTCTCTTGGAAGCCATGATCAAGAAGAGTCCACAAGCATAGTTTCTCTTATCTATGGCAAGATCGTTAAAAAATGAAACAGATGTTATGAACATAGTTTCTCTTCTCTGTGGCAAGCTCAATAAAAAATGAAACAGAGGTCATGAGCATAGTTTTTCTCTCTATAAAAATCTCGTTAAAAAATGAAACAGAGGTCTTGAGCATAGTTTTCCTCTCTGTAGCAGGCTTGTTAAAAAATGAAATAACAATCTAGGGATTGAACCCAGAGCCCTGAGCATATTTATTTTTCCTATGTTAAGCTCGTTAAAAAATGAAACAGACACCTCTCTTGAACCTTCATTTCATCCACTCTTATCCTTTTTCTCCATCTAGTAGAGAAATTGGTGACAACCTCAAAGTCGGTGAATGAATTGAATCTTGGAAGGCATGTCTCCGACCTTTAATGATCATTCTAGAGTTAGGTCACTAGCTTTCAAGCTGGGGACATATCGATCTTAGTCTTTGTTCTTTCTCGTGCTCGTAAATACATGAGAATGCAACCGGGTAAACTTTTATCTTTTTTTTGGACCCGCATGGTTAAACGAAAAAGGAACCCCTTGGAGTCGTCTTTGAGCTCTATTTAGACTCTCTAAACATGAAAATATTTTCGAGTGATCCTGCTTCCTTTCCCACTCGTTAAAAGGTTTGAAAGGGCGTCTTTCGAGTGATCTTGCTTCCTTTCCCACTCGTTAAAAGGTTTGAAAGGGCGTCTTTCGAGTGATAATTTATCTCTTTTTAAGCCTCACGAGACTAATATTACGAAAAAGGACAACATTGGAGTCATCTTTAAGTTGTTTTCAAACTCTCTAAATAAGAAAAACCACCGAATTTACCTTCTCTGGACTCGTTAAACAATTACACATTGAAGGGATCATATGATACCGAACCCTTACTTCTTCCAATTCGTTAAACAAAGGAAGAGGGACTTACCGAAGGTGAGTCATATTGAGCATGTGTTACCCTCCTTGAGCTCGTTAAATTAAAAAGAGGTACTCATCTATTTGGATGGGGGAACAATTGAAAGAAGCAAGCCAAATAGTTTTTGAGAACACTACTAGTAACTCTTATAGTCGCCCTTGAACATGACACTTTGTATTTGCAAGCATTTTAATCCACTAAACCTATGCACTGAGCCAATCCTCTGAGTTTCTTTCAATCCTTTGGGTCACTTGATGAAAGTCACCATATCCATTGCATTATCATGTTTTGGTCCATGTCAAATTTTTGTTGTTGTTCCTCAGTGTTCAAGGGAAGTATCTGCCTCGAGAGTCAACAATCACAAATATCTTGTTTCAATACCTGTGTCAGTCCATGTTCAGGTGATATACCAATTAATTCTCTATGTATGTTTCATGTCATTGATGGGGGATACATCAAGGCCTTCCCTCGACAGGTCTATTCCTTTCGACTTCAACAAATTATCTGGGAACTAGACTTAGAAACTAGTTAGTACCTTGGGACTTGTATGCCTCAATGGCAGGCCTCCTCACATCCAACAATGGGTTTAAATCATTGACCCTTGATCAAATGATTCCATGAATTTTAAAATTTAGCTCATTCATTCACATTCATTGGAATGCACTAGAGTACCTTGGGAATCATTGACATCAATGGTGATCTCCCTCGCGCTTGTTAACAATTTACATCATTGATCGCTAATCAAGTGGTTTCTGCCATGTTTGGAATCAAGAAATATATTCACATGGTTAGATTCGTACTACATTGGGATTGGTAAGAAGACCCTGGTTTGAGTTTTCACTCTTATGCATACTTTGCCCAGGTTGTGAAGGAGTTATTTTGAACTATGACACATATACTGTTACATAGATCCACTTTGTATTGGTCGTGGCTATGTCTTGTCATCTCATAGATCCACTATCTATTCTTCATGGCTATGATCAGTTCAGGTCATAGAAGTATAGATCCACATTGTATCTGTAGTGGCTATACCAATTTGTCAATATAATTATGGATCCACAGTGTATTTTATGGCGGCCATACCTAAAAAGTCTGTATCACTCAAGCATAGGTATCCCTGCCTTGGGTTTTGAAACATGTCATAATATTTTTTTGATGGTTGTGTGAATATTTTTCCAGTTTCTCTGCGTCCATACCCTTTCTCGAAAAATTCTACAAAGTACTTCAGTCATCATCGTCTTCTAACTTCGTAATTTGGGGGGCAATCTGTTACACCTCAAAATTACTCACTTTGATAGTGTCGCAAGTGTCATCATTACAAGGGTTGTAAGTGTTGCATCATGTCCACAAGTGTCACATCTTGAATATAAGTGTTGCAAGTGTCATAAACATCATACTTCCATATTTCCCATGTCGTGCCTCTAACGACATCAAAAAGACACTTAAGACACCCCAAAGACTAGTTTTGAAGAAGAGAAATCACTTGACATGAAGTACAAGCCTTTTGCCATTGGAGAAACCACTAAAAAACTAAATTTTGGAGAGGAGCGCTCCCCTACCCATTGTTAGGGAGTGATGGTGCTCCCTGAGCCTCTTTGGGGGAGTTCTTGAGCGCCCTATGCACCCTTTGGGGGAGCTCTACCCTTTTTTAGCAAATTCTGGGTTTGTTGAGGCAAATAAGGGAAGAATCCCTCAATTCCTAAAGGTAGTTGGATTCGAATAGATGGTCAAGGCATGATCCTAGGGGAGATACTCAATTGAAGGACATGAATCCTAAACTCATCCCAAATTTCTCTCAAGTGGTTGGGCCTCTCCAAGGCTATATAAGGAGGCCTTCTCATGGTGAAAGGTACATGGAGTAGAGACTAGAGGTTGATACCAAACTTATTATCCTGTAAGTGGTATTGACATAAAGACAATGGAGATTGAGAATTACATCAAAATTATGATCTCATGAGTGATATGTCATCAAAGCAATCAGTGGAGATTATTTGAGAAAAGGGGTTGGAAAAGGAGAACTGGAAGAAGTTGTTGCACCTTCATTCAAAGGATTGTAAGTACTTTTACTTGTTCTCATTAATAATCAATGCTTGGTATGTTTCTTTCAAACTTGTGCTTGTTCCATATGAGTTTGTCTACAGTATATGGATCTATGTTTGAGCTAATCTCAGTAGAGTAAGAAGTCTTTTGTACCTTTGTTTGTCCTACAGGATCTATCAGGGAGCTCGGGATCAAAGCTCAGCCAGGAATTTGCAAGGACAAACGTGTCTAATAAGGTACATATCTTTCTCCTTCTCTTTCATTCATTAGCTTGATTAGATCTAAAAGGAAGTCAGTGTCCATGTTAATCACTTTTCTATCTTGGCCTTAGGAGTCTAGAGACCAAGAGGGAATCCACTTGTCCACAAGGGCATTCACCTTCAACACAATCAAAGGCCCAAGGGAGCATGCACTCACTATGCATGATGGAAGCCACAAATATCAGAAATCTAAATATGAATATAGGTAGAAATATCATGCACATACGAATAAGGAAGGGTACACAAAACCCTTCACCGATGCCTCCGGATCTAAAGGAGAAAATGGAAGAAAAGGAGAGAAATGCACATACTGTCACAAAGGATTCCATTCGGAATCCACATGCATGAAAAAAAAAAAATCTGATGTCTCATATACTTTAGCAAAACAACCTTGGAGATCGCATCCCCGAGGGTGAAAAGAAGAAGAAGCTAGAAGATCCAAATTCCAAGAAAGGCAATTCTAGCCATGCCTTGATTTCCATCAACTCCTCTCCCGATGCTTGGATCGTAGATTTAGGAGCATCACATCACATGGCTTCCTCAGAAGAAATATATTCTTCTTTGGATTCATGCAAAGGTCCTTCTATTCTGATGGGGGACAACTCTTTTGTCGAAGTCACCGACAAAGGAAGGATTGAACTCACCAACGGAAGTTTTGAGAATGTGCTGCATGTTCCCAAGATTTCTGTCAACCTTCTCTCTGTGTATCAAATGATGAATTCCAGCACTGGAAAGAAAGTCATCTTCACACCAAATTCTGTGGATATCTATGGCATGCAAACCAACTCCAGGGTTGCTATTGGTAAGGTAAATCATCAATCTAGATTGTATACATTTTCTGAATTCATTGAACCTGATTCTTCTTTACTGCTTACTCATGCTGATGAAAGTAGTAGGATATGGCACGAAAGGTTTGGATATTTTAATTTCAGATACATGCAACATCTTAGCAAGCACATATTAGTTGATGGTCTACCATACATCCATTTCTCCAAGGGAGTATGTGAGGGATGTGTTCTCCGGAAACACCCTCAAGAGAAATTCGACAAAGGAAAGTCTCAGTGAGCTTCTGCACCTTTATATATGATCCACAGTGACCTCATGGGTCCTTTTCTGCATCCATCGATAAAAAAAGTGAGGTTTGTTCTCATTTTTGTTGATGATTTCTCATATTTTACATGGATCTACTTTCTTAGGCAAAAATCTGAGGTCTTTCAATACCTCAAAGATTTCAAAGCTTTGGTTGAGACACAGTCCGGAAATAAGATCAAAGTACTCTAAACTGATAATGAGGGAGAGTATGTGAATCATGAGATCCACAATATTTTCCATGAGGCAGGGATTCAATTGTAGCATACAATTCCCTACACTCCACAGCAAAACAAAGTTGTTGAGCGGAAAAACCGATCTCTAAAGGAGATGACATCTTACATGTTGCATGCAAAGTCACTACCACATAGACTATGGGATGAAGCACTTAATTGTGCAACATACATCCAAAACAGATCTCCCCATTGATTTTTCAAGGATAAGACCTCCTACGAGGCTTGGAGCGGCCTCAAACTGAAAGTGACCCACTTTCATATTTTTGGTTCACGTGCATGGGCCAAGATTCCCTTTGAAAAGAGGAAGGCACTTGATCCATAGAGAACTGAGTGCATTTTTGTTGGATACCCCGACGGTGTGAAGGGATATCATCTTATTGATCTTTCCTTATACCATATCATCATTGAGCGTAGTGTCCAATTCAAGGAAAGTGTCTCGCATGTACCTCAATAGCCGCATGCAGATACCTTCACTCTTCCACCTATTCGAGATGATGAGCATGCACATGCTGACTCTTCTTCAGATGAGAGTTATGATTCAAAGGACTTATAGGATTCAGATTTAGATTCAAAGTCAATACAATCAGATGCAGAGTCAGAGCATCTAGATGCAGTTTCAGAGCCAGAGAAGAGGCCCAAGTGGGCACAAACTACTCTTCTGGATGCAGGGGATATCATAGGTGATCCAACCAATACTAGGAGGACTCGATCTAATTTTTAGGAGCCTCCTGTTGCACTCACTGCCACTGAACCATTGCCTTCCAGGAATATTTTCTTGGTTCAGTCTTCGGATCCACAGTCTTATGGTGAAGCTGCTGGAAATCCCTTTTGGGAATCCTCCATGTAGGAGGAGTACAACTCCCTCCTCGAGAACTAGACTTGGGATTTGGTTCCCCTTCCTTCTAGGAGGAAACTTGTCAGATGCAGATGGGTCTATAGGACCAAGAGCACGGTGGATGGACAGATCAACAGATATAAATCCAGGCTTGTCACCAAAGGCTTTCAGCAGGTTCATGGTATTGACTATGATGAGACCTTTGCCTCAGTAGCGAATATGGATTCCATACGATTGGAACTTTCCATTGTAGTAGACAAAGGATGGGAAGTCCATCCTATGGACGTGAAGAATGCATTTCTTCACGATGATCTCTCTTAGGAGATCTACATGGAGCAACCCCAGGGATTTATGCAGGATGCATCTTTGGTCTGTTGACTGAAGAAGTCACTTTATGGCCTCAAGTAGGCTCTGAGGGCATGGTATGCCAAGATGGAATCCTACCTGTTGTCATAGAACTTTGTACATTGTAAATCAAACCCGAATGTATACATGCTGAGGACGACTGATTCACTTCTACTTTTAGTTCTGTATGTCGATGATTTGTTGATCACCGGTTGCTCGACTTCAACGATTGTTGCAGTCAAGAGGACTCTTCATGATAGGTTTTTTATGACAGACATGGGTCCGCTACACTTCTTCCTTGGACTTGAGATCAGCCAGGATGCATCAGGCATCAAACTATCTCAAGCCAAGTATGCATGAGATCTCCTAGAGAGATTTCACATGACAAACTGCAAGTCTTCTCTGAATCCTTTCCTATCAGGAGTCAAACTTAACTATGGCAGGGAGACTCCACTGGTTGACAACATACTATACAGACAACTAGTGGGGATCTTTTTGTATCTCACACACTCCATACTAGACCTCTCATATGCAGTTGGCACAGTTTCCAGGTTCATGCAAGAGCCGCATGAGCTTCATTGGAAAGATGAAAAGTGTATCCTTCGATACGTACAGGGAACCATCACCTTTGGGATTCATTATTTGGTATACTCTACATTATATCTCATCGGGTTTACTGATTATGACTGGGCTGGTGATGGCATTGATCGCAAGTCCACATCTGGTTACTCACTCAGTCTTGGTTCCGAGCCTATCTGTTGGTCGAGCAAGAAGCAAGTTACCATTGCTCTATCTTCAGCCGAGGTAGAGTATAGAGGGTTAGTTAGCATAACCATTTAAGATATGTGGCTACAACATTTTCTCACTGAGTTAGGCATTCAATTTCATCGGTCGATCGTCATCTGGTGTGACAATCAGAGCACTCTGAAGTTATGCAGAGATCTAGTTCAAAGGCAGCGAACGAAGAACATCGAAATCCACATGCACTACATCTAGGACTTAGTACATGAGGGTATAATATATTTACAGTTCTTTCCTTTAGCAGAACAAACGACATACATTTTCACCAAGACCTTCACTGAGCATAAATTCCATTCTCTGTGAGGTCGTCTTGGAGTGAAGGACACAATTTCCAATTTCCTAGCAATTGTAGTTTTTCTTTTTACATACATTGTACCTTGAGGGGGGGGGGGTGGGGTTCCCATGAGGTTTTCCCTCTTTCCTCACTTTATTTTCAGTGTATCTTTTGTACTTGGGTACCTAACATGGCCTTGTTTTCGGGACCCAATCTTTATTTTCACCATAGTAATGTTCAGGGGGGGTGTTGGAGTTACTTCACACAAACCTAGGATTTTTTTTTCCTAAGGTTTTTATTTGTTTATTAGTCATAATTAGTCATTATCCAGTCTCCTATATTTTAGGAGAGAATATTCCACCTAGATAATATTCTCTTTCAATTCACACTTCAGTTTGACTAGTTGAGTTGAGTTTAGATGTTGCATTGGGATCATCACCATGCAACATTGGGATCATCACCATGCTAATTCGACCTTGCCTTGGTATCATCACCAAAGTGGCACATTATCCTTGATTCCTTGAGTTAACTCCTCACTACTTTCTTTTCAGTCAGTCAACTGAAGACTAGTTGACTAGTTAACTCAACTAGGTGGCAGTTCACTCCCATAACTGCCTGAGAGACTATAATAGGTGGCATTTCACTCCCGTAACTATTGGTGTGTGTCCATATCACTCTAGACCACCACTATGGTGATTTGGTTCACCTCAAGTTGAACTAATTGAGTTATACAGAGTATATCATGTGTAAATTATTCATTATTCATAATGGTTAATGAGAATTCTTTCATTCTTTCTCTCCTTCTTCTTCTTTCTCCAATTATCTCTGCAAATGTGTGTA
>ML830998.1:18667-39440 GCA_009831015.1 Picea engelmannii | reverse complement strand
TTACATTGTAATATGGCATTACCATATTACATTGTAATATGGTAATGCCATATTACATTGTAATATGGTATACCATATTACAATGTAATATGGTAATACCATATTACAATGTAATATGGTAATACCATATCTCGTGTAATTTTGTTTTAAAAACTTAATGACATCGTTGCAATATCGACGATAATTCATCGGAAACAAATTGCATTTTGACCACCATGGCAATAGCGACGAACTTTCATCGCAAGTTGCCATAGTTTTTCGTCACACATACAACATCTTCGTCGTAACTATGGCTTTGATGAATCAATGTCATCGTTATTGCCACAGATATTCATCACAATTTGTCATGGTTTTTTGTCCCACATACAACATCTGCGTTGTAATTTTTTGACTTGTCAAAACTTTTCGTCACGATTGAGACGATATTTCGTTGTAATTGCCACGCTTGTTCATTGTACTTGTGATGATATTTCGTCTGAATTGCGATGATGCAAAGGGTTAAACGAAATTGACTCTGGTGACACGTGGAGAGATAATTTCGTCGATGTTTCCATGCACACCTGGATCGTCGATAGAGTGAAGAAATTATTCTGACGAAAAAAAAAACTCGCCTTTCATGGAAATTGCGACGAATATGTGTGGCAATATCAACGAAAAATCATCGCAAATTTGGTCATATGTACTAGTGCCACTACAAAAGTATTGGTGAATGCTTGCAAGATATTGTCCATCATCCTCATGAAAGTAGATGGAGAATTTGCCAAAGCAAAGGACATGAACAATCATTCAAAAAGACCTTCCTTTGACTTGAAGGCAATGTTCCATACATCTGTCTGTTCTATCGGGACCTTGTGGTAGCCAGACTTCAGATCAATATTACTAAAGTATTTCCCCCCCATGAGTTGATCAAGGAGGTCGTCAATTCAGGAAATCGGGTATCAGTTTCTGACTGTGATTTTATTCAGAGCCCAGTAATCAATGCAGAGTCACCAGGTTCCATATTTTTTCTGTAACAACACGATTGGGCTCCCACAAGGTGATGAGATGGGATGGTTGTTCCCCTTATGGAGAAGTTCTTGGATCTATCGCTTGAAATCCTCATTCTCTAATAGAGAGTGGCGATAAAATGGCCCATTGTGTAGTGGTGCACTAGGGGTCAGATCGATGGGGTGTTTGACCTGACAGTGTAAAGGTACCCCGGTAGGTGAGGAGAAGATATATGATTATTCTTCCACAACCTTATCTACTTGCTTCTATTGTGTATAGAGGTCATCTGCAAAGACCCTAGATGTGGCTATGATCTTTCGCTTATTCTAAGAGCAAATCACGAAGAAGAAAAACTTCCCCGTCTGAGAGATGACCTTCCTACATTGCTTAACAGAGATTAAGGAAATAGTACTAGGTGGGACTGCCTCGGCTATCCTATACAATTTCCTATTCAAAGTAATAATAACACTACGGGGCCTAGAATCATATACAATATGACATTTCCATAAATAAGGTTGGCCAAAAAGAACATCACAAAATTCAAGAGGAGCAACATCACACAATGCCTCATCTTTGAAGGGCTTGATGTCGTACGACATTCAACATTGTTGGTTGATGCAGAGATCACTTCCTTGGCAGAGCCATCCAATGGTGTAGGGTTGTGGGTGTGGTTTTGTGAGCAGGGCCAACTGCTTCATGACCTCTATTGAGATGAGGTTCTTCTGGATACCTCTATCCATGATGAAGTGCAACAGGGTGCCTTTTACCCACAATTGTGAATGGAAGAGGTGTTCTCCTTCTTTTGGATCGTCTCTTTCACCAGGATGGAGCTTGGTGGTAGAAATGGTGGCGCTGGGTTCTGCGTCAATGCTTTGTATTCCCCTTTCTAGTTCTATCTCAGAGTCTAAACCTACATCTGATTCAAAATCTTTCACTTCAAAAACCAACGACTTCTTTGAGTGGCAGTCAACAATGTTATGCCAAGGGATCTTATGGAAGTTGCACCACTTCTTGGTATCTTTATTTTTCTTTCTAGTGTCATTCTTTTCTTGTGGCTTGGAATGGTTGTCTTGATACTATCCATATTTTCTCTGTCCTTTTTTCTATGGGTTGGCGCCACCCTTTCCTGGATTTTGTTGTGAGGGGTTCCCAGGCCCAAATTGTCACTTCTGCTCGATTTTGATGGCATATCGGTAGGCCATGCCAAAGGATAAGATGTACAAAAATTCCATTTCGCTTTGGATGTATCTATGAATAGAACCATGATACTTGATCACCAGATGTCACTCCAAATATTTGATACCCAACTTGGTGCGTAAGGTATGAAATATATTCGTGAAATCTGGCACTGCTTGGTCTCTTTCTTGTCGCAGTGTGGTCCATTTGGTATACAAGTCGTCATAAATACCGATAGGGTAGTATTTCTCCTTAATAGCATCCTCGAAGGAATCCCAGATGTTCGTGACTGTAAATAATGAGGGTTCCTCTTTTTCCTTTTTCTCACAGAATTGTTTCCACCAATATTTGACATGGGGAATGACTTTGAGGAGCGCAAAAGTAATATTTTTTCTATTCAAAAATTTATGCACTGAAAAATACCCTTCTAGTAGATTCAATCACTTGTCTACAAAATATTTGTCTATCTGACCTTCAAATATAAGAATATAAAATTTTATTTGTACCTTGACGGGGGTGTCACCTCCGCTCGAAGAAGATGCGTCGCCTGCTGGTAGCCGCTGAAGGATTTGCGTGAAACTATCCATCATCTAGTTCCTTTGTTGCATGAGGGATTCACCAATCAACAGTTTTAAAGGATCTCATGTCCCATCATCTTTATTTTCTCCTTCCATGAGAGTTCGCTTGGGTGTACGAGAGATTTTGTCCTCAAGAGAAACAAGCTCGAGACCCAACTCTTTGTACTCTGACCGTGTTGGGGACATGAATTAAGATGACAAGGAGAAGACTGCTCTGATACCAGTGATCCATATTTTATGATAAGAATGAAATGAATATATATTATTAATATGTGCTTAACACAAAATAATAGAGAGACAATAAAACTGGTTTTCTATTCAATAAGGAAATAAGATGAAACTGTAAAATGCAGTAGGAACAAGCTTGTTGGAATGGTAGCGGCTTATCTCTGAGAAGAGATGTGAAAACTGCACTCATTTACAAGAATATGATTACAATGAGTCTCTAAAGGCCTTTTTACAATAAACAAGAATGCCAAAAACCCTAGACATCCAAAAACCTAACCCTATGACATGAAGTGCCAAAAGTGATGTGGGCCCCGTTTGGGTAAGTTAGTACATCAACTTCCCTGGGTCGTACCTTTTGCATAAAATATATGTTTTAGGCATGTGAGAGACCATTGAAAAGGTATCATCGAGGAGATTCATTTTGAGGGATATTACTAAGAACATTTATCCCGAAAAACCTTCATTTAGGCCCTCAAAATAGCCTTGAAACTTAAAACTGCTAAAAATAGTAAATTGCCAAAATTGTCAGAAAACTGTTTTGAGCCAGTTGGAAATGGTGGGTGGCCACTGATATCCACCCGGATCACAAATTTTTTAAATTACTAAGAGGGGGGGTGACTCAGTTGTTACCGTGCTTAAACAATTTTATGCTTGTTAAAATATTGTTACTCTTCTCCAAATAATAATCAATATTATGCAAGTCATGCACAACATAAATAATAAACATCAATCACACATATCATATACACAGAGACATATATTCACAAGGAAACCCATAAAGGTAGAACAACTCTTCTTCTTCAAATGATAGGTAGTCTTTTTATGTTATGTACATCATCTATCTTTGAGCACCAACTGAATGTGAGGCTACTACCTTTGTTTTACAAGATGTAACTTGCTGAGAGCACCAATGATTTGTTTCTCTAGCACCCACTAGAAGGAAGCACCAACTCCCTGAGTGTTCCAGAACCAACTGGATGGAAGCACCAACTTCTTGTCACACATGCACCAACATGTATAACATAGAACAATAGTTCTCCCTTGCACCACCCTACCACCCTAATTTTTCTAGTTGCAACCAGATGGAAGCTACAACTCCCTATTTTCAAGCACCCACTTGAAACTTTGAGGACAACAGTCCTCCCTAGCACCACCCTACCTCCTTGAAATATAAATATTTGCTTGAATAAAAACTTTACAACAATACATATATATTGATGCTTACCATTTCTTCTCTTTTCAACAATTCTGTTTTGTTTTCACTCTACTTCTATTCTACAATACTGCTTGGCTTCTATATGTTCATACTCGGCTCTACTTGATGTATTTTTCCATCTCCTCTTCTTATTTTCTTCTTAATCTCTTAGTTTCTTGCACATTCTTCTCGTTTCACAATTTATCCTCTATACGACTTATGTTCTTCATCTATGTATCAATTCTCACTCTGCCCATGTTCTTCTAGCTTTTCTTACAGTTCAATTCATTTTTACAGAGCCAAACAAAACCAACCTCTGTCACAACATTTTTCTTTTATATATATCCCCTCATAGATTACACCCTGAATATCCAAAGAAAAAATCCCAAGAAACCGAATCGCCAATCATCGAAGAACAATAATTCAGTTCATCTAACTGAATCGTAACTGATCAAGAACTCATGAAATGAAATAGTAACCCTTTGATCATATTTTCAATTAATCACCACCGTTGGATTATACACACAGAGGCTTTCTGACTTTTCAAATGTGTTCCTCACGAACTTTACCTGCGCGAACTAGAACCGGGCGTGTTCCTCCCCACATGAATACTACCTGTGACCATATGCCAAATGAAAAGGAGTTTCATGATTTAGCGTTTCAGATAATCAGCTGCGAGTCACCTTGATTTTCCCAACTCACGAAACTCCAAGGTGGATCCTAGCAACACTATCTCCTTCCCTTCACTTCCACTGATGTGACCACTGGCTGTGACCACAGGCTTATTCAAAAAGGCATTTCATGATTTCGCGTTTCAGGTGATCGGCTGTGAGTCACCTTGATTTTCCCAACTCCCAAAACTATGAGATAAAGCCTAGCGACGCTGGATCCTTCCCTTAATCTCTGCTGATGTGACCTCCTGCTATGACCTGGGGCCAATATTCTGAGTGCATCAGGATTTCATGTTTCACGAGATCACAACTTAGATCTCCTCCTTTGTTTTGAAATATGAACTCATGCCTAGCGAGCACTAGCTCCGTTCTCGATATCACCTTGGGCGATGATCTCATGTGACCATGTGATTGCGGGTGAGTCCAAATGTGGTTTGAAATCAAACTAATTTTCTCCCCGCAATTTACGTCGAGCCTCCACGTGTCCTTTTTCTAAAGTCGTGGTTTTGATTGTAGCCCACCCTCAACTTTTTAAAGTTCACACTCCTTCAATCCCCACAATGCGAAAGGATCGTCGATCTCACGATCTTGACGGTGCTCATGAACGAATGGTTCATATTTTTTCTTTCACGATCTTTTGTGATTCGACAACCCAGATCTTCTGTATTTCAACGGTCTAGATCCTTCATTCGCGAATCAATACTTAGTGATTTTTTCTATTCATTTCTTGTCCGATCGATGGCCCACGACATTCCTTGATCAAAAATCCATATCTATTCCTTCTGAGCTTAACTCCACAAGGTGACTTCGACCCTCGTCCTTCCTCTAAAGTCTTCCATGGTTCTATCCCTCTTGATCTTGATTCCTTCTAGAGACTCATGGATTCTAAGAAATCCTGTGCACACTGCACATGCTCCTTACTGACCTCTGGCTATCTATAAACTCTAGCTCCATGCCCCGTGCTCATCCTCATCTGTTTTCCATCATCGCTGCTATTTTTTCCATCAATGACAAGCATACTTTGCCTTTTGTCTGTAAACATGCCAACAAAAAGGTCTTCAAAGAGTAGTACACAAGGAAGGGATACTGATTTTCCTCATTGTCCATTCTATAAAAACACTACCCCAAGATAATAGTGTCAACCAACCATGGATAAGAATTACTTTCACCAAAAAGAGGAGAGGTTGATAAGAATTTTAAATGTAAAAGAGATAAATGTCGAAACACATTATTCAATTATTTTAGTTGAACTTTGTATATGTCCTTATTTTATTTTATTAGTAACGATTAATGTTTAATGTAACTACAAATAAATTGAGAAAATTGAGATATTGATTTTCAAGTTTAACGTGTATTCAAAGTCATTCATTTATTAAGACTCATCTTCGATGAGTCTTAATAGCTCACTTAGAAATAATTATTAAGTAATTCTATTTTTTTTTATAAGAAATGTATCTTTATTTACATAGAGTTTTATTTCAAAAATGCATATCACATTTATACAAGTATTAATGTATATAAATAAATAAAATTCAATAAATAGTTTGAGGTCTTGTTGGATTATATGAGATTATTTTTATTACAAATAATTGATTTAAGAATATAAATTTACAAAATGTTATGGATGAGGACATCAAGTTTTGTAGGGTGCAAAAGTTGAAAGACATTCATTTGTGACCCATCTCCAATGAGGTATAGTCCACTTAAGACTCATTATCATTTAACTCTATGTTTTTTTAAGAAATGCATATATATATATATATATATATATATATATATATATATATATATATATATATATATATTTACATGGAGTTTTATTTCAAAAATTACATCATATGTATACACTAGTTAATGCATAATACATGGAGATAAAAGTTAATAAATTGACTTTATATCTTTAAATTGGATTATATGAGATGTTTGTAATTACAAATAATTGATTTAAGAATACATATTTACAAAAAGTTATGGATTGAGAAATCAGATGCCTTATAATTTAAAAAGTTCCAAGTCATTCATCTATAACCCATCTTCCATTAGCTTGAATAATTCACTTAGCATTCATTATCAGGAAGTTATAAGTTTTTATTTTGGAAAAAATGCATCATTATTTATATGAAGTTTTATTTCAAAAAGTATATATCACATTTATGCATTCATATTAATGCATATAAGTAAATACAAGTCAATGAATCGCTTGGTGCCTTGTTGGCTTATATGGGATGATTTCAATTGATTTAGGAATACAAATTTACAAAAAGTTATGGACAAAGAAACCAAATGCTTTAGATATTAGAAATTTCAAAGAAATTCATTTATGACACATCCCCAATGAGCTTGAATAATCCACTTAGCACTAATTATCAATTATTTCTGTGTTTTTTTAAAGAAATGCAACTCTATTTACATTGTATTTTATTTAAAAAATTACATATCACATATATACATTCATATTAATTCATATACACAAATAAAATCCAATAAATGACTTTGTATACCAAATTAGAATACTATATTTTACAAATCTATGCAAATATTTTTCTCTCCATAGAATATATGACTTTTGTCTCTCTAAAGAAAATATATAAAAACAAATGGCTTACCACTTAGATAATTTATCATAAAGTTCATTTTCTTAAAACAAACTACAACATCTTATGTTAATTTATGTTAGGGCATGGAGGAATTGAACCACCAATGTAAGTTAAGTGTTCTTCCACTGAGCTAGCATCCTTTAAAACATTAGGTAACATGGATTTCATTGATTTCCATAGAGTTAAGAAAACAATATCCAATCATAGTAACCCAATGATGTCTTTGAAAATGATAATAAAAAAGTTTCATAAAATTTCATATTTCTTATACATTCAAAATATGATACTATGATCTCAACATGGAAATTTAATCTAACCATGCATTAAAACATGTTTATAGGAAAAGAAGAAATTCTATTATCCAAAAATAAAGGCAACAAGGAAGAAACTCTTCGAACTCTAATAGATTTATGAAATAAATTCACTTTCATGAAATAAAAATATCAGAACAATAAAAAGTAATACAATAATACTTTATCTAATGCCACTTATGGTTTTAGGAAATATCTTTATTATTGTGGTTTATAAATTATTTTCTAATCTATAAACATATGAATTTATTGTGAATCATAAATTATGTAAAGTTTTCAGACCCCAACCCGGTTTCAAGTCTCACTGAGACATATAGTTAAATGCCCAACCCATATTGCACATTTACTGCTGCAAATTAGTAAGCATGAAATTAAATGCTCAGAACTAAAACACAAGAAGTGTGCTACAACACTTTAACTAGAAATAAATCACACACATAGAAAATGCAACACAGATATTTGGTCTACAAATTCAGACCCTAGAAAAACTCACAAAGGGGAAAACCAATGAGAGATTGGATGATTTTATTATTCATAGAGATGAGAGATATTTACAACAATCATCTTCAATGATTAATACACACACTTATCTTGTTTTTGTGCATAAACTCAACATAGAAAATAGTTCCAAAACTGATCCTTGATTTATGTGCCCATAAATCTGTACAATGCAGTCTCATTGTTGCTGCTATAATTTTCCTTGATTTGTTTGCTCATAAATATATATAATATGGTCTCACTACTGTTGCTATACTTTTCCTCAATTTATGTGCTCAGAAACTGCCTTGGAATTTGGTCCACACTATTCTCATGTGGTCTCTCTCCCAACTCAACTCTCTCAATCTCTTGGTCTCTCAAAATCTACAAATGAATGAGGGCGCCTTAGTCTCTAAGTATACTTGGTGGAGGAAACCGAAGAGTCACAACTTTTCATTTTCTATCACAAAATTCCAAAAGTCACATTTAATTCTATCTCTCATAAAATTAATTTATAGAGACCTCTTTTGGACACTTTCTCACCCCTAGGCGCCTAGGTGATGAGAAACAATTGTCCCTGGTACTTTTATTTAATCAATTTAAAACTCCCTCTTACCGAGGAAAATGCTCCTCACCAGCCCAGGATTATCTCTGAAAGGAACAAACTTTCCTTTCCCCAAAGATTTTGTGAGGATGTCCACCATCTTCTCATTGGTGAAAACAGATTGTAGCTCAACTTCTCCTCTCTGAACATGGTCTCAAATGAAGTGATATCTAATATCAATGTGTTTAGACCTATCATGGAAAACTATATTCTCAGATATTTTAATGCAACTCTGATTATCATAGTAGATCATCATGGGTCTCATCTCCACACCAAATAATCCAACTAGCAACTAGCCTAATTGGCTGCCATGTACTCAGCTTCAACAGAACTCAAAGCCACTAAATTTTGCTTCCGACTGAACCAAGACACCATTGTCGAGCCCAATCCAAAGAAACAACCTGAGGTACTCTTCATGTCTCTGACACATCCTGCCCAATTTGAATCTGAATAGCCAATCAACCGAACTCCCTCTCCTCTCTCATAGTTCAGGCCAAAATCCACGGTACCCTTAAGGTACCTCAACACATGTTTTTTTGCAATCCAATGTACTCTTGTGTTGACTGACTAAGAAAGTTAACAAAAAAAAAATAGTTGGTCTTGTGTTGACCATATACATCAATGAACCAGTAAACGGATGATACAACGTGGGATCAACCAACTTTGTCTCAGAATAATGTAGCTTCTTCCAGTTGGTTGTCATAGGTGTGGACATGGGTATACAATCCTCCATATGGAATCTCCCTAGAATCTCATCTACATATCTACCCTATCCCATAAAGATATGTCCATCCTCCTACCAAGCCTCCAACCCCAAGAAGTAGTTTTGTTTGGGCGTTTTTTTCTATTTTTAGCGGTTTTCTAAATTAATCTCGGATTAATGGATTAGGTTTTTGGTATCTACAAAATACCTAAAAACATTTATATATATTGTATGGTTAATGGTGAAATTAATACAATGAGGTGTTGAAAGGTTTTCTCTCGATTAAGGGTTTTTGGTATAAATCTTTGTGTACTATGTGTATGAGCCATTGATTAATTTCTATTTTTCTTAAGAATTTATATGCATTTGTTTACTTCACAGGCTTAAAAATTACAATCTCTTTATGGCCTCAAGTAGGCTTCGAGGGCATGGTATGCCACGATGGACTCCTACCTGCTATCACAAAACTTTGTACATTGTAAATTAGACATGAATGTCTACATGCTTAGGACGACTGATTCACTTCTACTCTTAGTTCTGTATGTTGACAATTGGTTGATCAATGGTTGCTCGACTTCAATGATTTATGCAGTCAAGAGGATTCTACATGACATGTTTTTGATGATGGATATGGGTCTGCTACACTTCTTCCTTGGACTCGAGATCAGTCAGGATGCATCAAGCATCAAACTGTCTGAGGCCAGGTATGCACGAGATCTCCATGAGATATTTCACATGACAGAATGCAAGTATAATCCGACTCCTTTCCTATCAGGAGTTAAAATTGAGGATGGTGGGGACACTCCACTGGTTGATAACACACTGCATAGACAACTAGTGGGGATCTTGGTGTATCTCATACACTCCAGACCATACCTCTCCTATGCAATTGGCATAGTTTCCAAGTTCATGCAGGAGCTTCATGAGCTACATTAGAAGGATGAAAAGCGTATCCTTCGATATGTATAGGGTACCATCACCTTTGGGATTCATTATGCATCAGACTCTACATTATATCTCATCGGGTTTACTAATTTTGATTGGGTTGGCAATAACATTGATCGCAAGTTCACATCTGGTTACTCACTCAGTCTTGGTTCTAGGCCTATCTGTTTGTCGAGCAAGAAGAAGGCTTCTATTTCTCTTTCTTCAGCCGAGGAAAAGTACAAAGGGGTATTTAACATAACCATTCAGGCTACATGGATACAACATTTTCTTAGTGAGTTAGGCATTCAGTTTCATCCGTCGATCGTCATCTGATGTGACAGCTAGAGCACTCTGAAGTTCTGTAGAGATCCAGTTCAAAGGTAGTGAACGAAGCACATCGAGATCCACATGCACTACATCTGGGACTTAGTACACAAGGGGATCATTGACATACAGTTCTATCCTTCTATATAACAAACGACATACATCTTCACCAAGACCTTCACTGAGAAGAGGTTCAACTCTTTACAAAGTCCTGTTGGAGTGAAGGACATAGTTGCCTAACAACTGTCAGTTATTCTTTTTACATACATTGTACCTTGAGGGGGGGGTTTTCCCATGAGGTTTTCCCTCTTTCCTCACTGTATTTCATTGTATCATTTGTATTTGGGTACCTAACATGGCCTCATTGTCGGGACCCATTCTTTATTTTCACCATAGTGATGTTCATGGGGGTGTTGGAGTTACTTCACACACACATATGATTTATTTTTCCTAAGTTCCTAAGGTTTTTCCTATGTTTATTAGTCATTATTTAGTCTCCTAAATTTTAGGAGAGAATATTCCACCTGGAGAATATTCTCCTTAGTTGACACTTCAGTTTGACTAGTTGAGTTGATTCTAGATGTTGCATTGGTTTTGTCACCATGCAATGTTGGGATCATCACCATGATAATGCGCACTAGCCTTAGTTTCATCACCAAACTGGTGCATTACCCTTGATTCCTTGATCTACTCCTCACTACACTCAGTTTCAATTAGTTAACTAAAGACTGGTTGACTAGTTAACTCGGTTAGGTGGCAGTTTACTCCCATAACTTCCTGAGAGACTAGACTAAGTGGCAATTCAGTCCCGTAATTGCTGGTGTGTGTCTATATCACTCGAGATGATCACTATGGCACATTGGTTCTCCTCTAGTGCACATTGATTGAGTTATACCAAGTATATCATGTGTAAATTATTCATTATTCATTACGGTTAGTGAGAATTTTTCCATTCTTTATCTCTTGCTTCTTCTTTCTCAGTTTCTCTTTGCAAATGTGTGTGGTATTTTCTAGCTATATCTATTATGTGCAAGTTCAACACATTTACAATCTCATCCCTCCTATTGGGTTTTCCAACTCTCTGATAGACATCACAGTTCTGACAGTATCCTTTTTCATCCTTATGAACTGTTGGCCACCATAAACCTACATGCAATACCTTATGCATGGTATATTTTCATGCATAGTGTCCTCCAACTATACCTTCATGCGCTTCTACCCAAAAAATGGGTCGTTCATGCTCCATCACACACCTTCTCATAACGATGTCTTGTCCCATCTTGTATAAATGACTTTCAATCAATTGATAGTTTTCAGATCTAACTACCAGGTTTTTCTTCCATGCGGTACTAAAATCCTTTGGTGCAACTCACGTGCTCAATAATTCAATGATATCAACAAATTACTCATCGCCTATATGTACTGAAAATAATTTTGCATTAGGAAAGTTGTCTTCTAAGTTAGTAGGTTCTTTTCCATTGGTTATCCTTGATAAGTGATTTGGTCTTGCATTCAGTTTCACTAGTTTAACTATTAACTCAAAATCAAACTCCTCAAAAAATAATATCCATCTATAGATCCTCCCCCCCAACACTAGATTTTTGACTAGATATTTGAGGGTAGAATGATCAGTGAACATTTTAAAGTGCTTGGCCAATAAGTAGTGTATGAATTTATGTAGTACATACACCATGGCTATACCTTCTCTTTATGTTGTGTTTTAATAACTTCATGCTTGCAAATGATATATGATGATGTAAGTCACCTCCTCTCGAATGCGCCAAAATTGTTGATGAATCTACATGCATATGAAATGTCTTTTCCCAATATGGAAACACTAAAGTATGTGTTGTCACCATATTTTCCTTCAAAGTATCAAATCCTTGCTGACAATCCTTGTTCCATTGAAATTTGGTATCCTTATTTAACATATTTTCCATCGACGCGGTAATTTGTGCATACATCTTGATAAAATTCTTGTAGTACCCTGTATGTCCAATTGTGGCTCTTAACTAGCATACTAACTTTGGTTGTGGTAAGTTCACAATTACAACAATCTTAGCAGGGCCAACCAATAAACCATGTTTGCATACCACATGGCCTAAAAATATCCCAAAAGGTATGTTGAGAATACATTTCTTGATGTTCAATGAGATCTGACATTTCCTACACCTATCCAACGTTAGTCTTAATACTTCTACATGATCTTTCAAAAGATTGAAAACAATCTAGTCATCCAAATATACTTCCAAGAACTTATGTATGAAATCCTTAAAAGTAGATACTACAACCCTTGAAAAGATAGTTGGTGCACTCTTCAGTACAAAGTGTTGGGTATGTGTTATATTCTTTGCATGTGTTTGTGTGGGCACAACAAATATGACAACTGCGCCTGACAATCCCTTGCACTAGTGCTCTGTTTGTGTCATGTGTGCCAGGCACTTTCCTAGGGGAGTCCCAGGGGGGGGGGGAAGGTATGCCCCCCTTTGGTTATGCACAGCGTTCGGGGCAGCGCCCTAAAATTTTTTGGGGGGTAGTTTTTGCTATTTTAGCAGATTTTGCTATTTTTAGTGGTTTTCTAAATTAATCCTAGATTAAGGGATTGGGGTTTTGGTATCTACAGAATGCATAAAACCATTGAATATATTGTATGGTGAATGGTTTAATTTGATATAATGAATATAAGAACGTTTTCTCGGTTGAGGGTTTCCGGTATTAAATCTCTGTGTACTCTGTTTATGAGTCATTGATTAATTTTTGTCTTGCTTAAGAATCTATATGCATTGCTTTACTTCGTAGGTTTAAAACTTACATGTTGTATCAGAGCTCATTTTTGGCTTTAGAGGGATGCATTTTTTGTTGAGGGTTTGGCTCAGTCTTGATAGTTCAATTTTATCTTGGGTCTGTGATAAACTTGGGTTTAATGGGAGATTTTGCAGTGGAGATTCAAGTATAGAAAGAGGAATGGTGAGCTCATCTAGAATCGGGATAGAGAAGTTCAATGGTAAAAACTTTGAGCTATGGAAGCTCAAGATGGAGGAACTTCTTGTAGACAAATAACAATGGATCACTGTGGATCCTGGTACACAGCCTACTGGTACATTGTCTGCTAGCACACAAGCTACTGGTACACAACCTACTAGTACACAAACTACTAGTACGCCAACTACTGGTGTGTCGAAGGAATATTGGGAGAAGTTGGATAGAAGAGAAAGGAGTACTATTTGACTCTACCTGGCAGATTCAGTGTTGTTGAATGTCTCAAAAGAATCTACAGCCAAGGAACTATGGGATAAGTTGGGGAATTTGTATCTATCAAAGTCCCTAGTAAACAAGTTGTTTCTTCGAAATAAGTTCTATCATATTAGGATGGAAGATGGACATTTTGTGACAGAACATCCAAATTCCTTTAATACTCTGGTAAGTCAACTTGGCTTTGTTAATATTACGATTGTAGAAGAAGATAAGTGTATTACTTTGTTATGTTCTTTTCCAGACTCTTGGGATAATCTAGTTGCAGCAATAGGTAGTACCACTCAATCTACATTGAAGTATGAGGATGTACTTTCATCCTTGTTATCTGAAGAGATGAGGTGAAAAATCATGGATGGTCACAACACAGATGCTTTATTTTTAAGAGGGCGTACCCAAGACAAGAAACCTGGTAAGCCTTCGGGGTGGAGATCTAAATCTACAGGTAGATCTAAGTCTCCAGGAAAATATTTGAGGAAATACTGGAAGTGTGGTAAAACAAAGCATTATAATAAAGATTGCAAATCTAAGAAGGTTGAAAAACCAAAGGGATCTGATAGTACCTCTTCCATAGAGGTGAAAACCTCCACTGAATAAGGAGGTGATGCTTACCTAGAATCTACAAGTACACATGCAGACCGTGATGTATGGTTGATCGACTCAAGTGCATCATACCATATGAATCCTCAGAAGGAGTGGTTCTCTGAATATGAAAAATATGATGGTGGTGATGTATTCCTAGGAGATGAATCGACAACAAAAATCTTGGGACGTGGAAGGGTTAAGTTGCTGCTAAAAAATGGAAGGATTAGAACTCTCCCTGGGGTTCTACACATTCCAAAACTAGCCAAGAGCCTAATATATATAAGCAAGTTGGGTGATGCAGGAGTGAAAACTGTATTTGAAAAGAACACTTGCAAGATGGTACGAGGAGCAATGGTGTTGATGAGGGGAGTTCATTGTGGAACTCTGTACAAGTTGTTGGGAAGAACTTATCGTAATGGGTGTAATAGTTCTGTTGTCCCTGAGAAAATAAATGAAGGAGACAAGACCAATACTATCCAAGAAAAGAAGACCATGTTGTGGCATCAAAGAATGGGGCATATTGGAGAAAAGGGACTTCAAACATTACACGGTAAAGGTATGGTTGAAGGTGTGTCTAATTTCACTCTGGATTTGATTTTTGTGAACATTGCATATATGGTAAACAAAATCGAGTAATATTCCCATCTAGTGCTACAAGAGCAAAGGGTATCTTAGAGTTGATACACAATGATGTGTTTGGACATGTTCTTGTTCCATCCCTAGGTAAATCTATGTATTATGTTTCATTCATAGATGATTTTTCAAGGAACACATGGATTTATTTTCTTAAAAATAAATCTGGGGTATTTGATAAATTTAAAGAGTTTAAGGCTCTGGTAGAAAATCAGATGGAGAAGAAAATAAAGGTATTGAGAATAGATAATGGTGGAGAATTATGCGGAAATGAATTCAAAGAATTCTATAAGAAGTGTGGTATAACAAGGCAAAAGACTACTCCATACACTCCTCAACAAAATCGAGTTGTAGAAAGGATGAATAGGACACTGATGGAAAAATCAAGGAGAATGCTCAGTGGTATCGGGTTAGGACAATAATTATGGGCAGAAGCAGTGGGTACAACATGTTACCTGGTTAATCGATCACCTTCATCAGCATTGGATGATAAAACTCCACACGAGGTATGGTCTGGAAAGAAACCCTCTCTTCAACATCTTAGAGAGTTTGGTTGTGATGCTTATGTACATGTTCCAAAGGAAAATAGGAGTAAGCTAGATAATAAAGTTGAAAAGTGTATCTTTATTGGTTATAAATATGGTGTGAAAGGCTATCATCTTTGGAATCCAGAAACCAAGAAAATTGTTTACAGTCGAGATGTTGTTTTCAGAGAGGTAAAACATGTGTCCAAACAGGAATTCCCACCAACGCAAGACGAACCTGAGAAAATAGAGCTTGAGTTGGATGATGCAAAATCAAAATCATCTGAAGAAGAGGAAGAAGAAGAAGAAGAACCTCATACCCCAGTATTGAGGAGATCAGTGAGAGATAGAAGGCAACTAAAAAGGTATAGTCCACCTGATTTTCGTTCCAATTTTTCTTTATCTATTACTAATGATGATCCCAGAACTGTCAGGGAAGCAGTGAATTCAGAGGATAGTAAAATCTGGAAGAAGCCCACGGTTGAAGAAATGGATGCCTTGGATAAGAATGAGGCATGAGATATAGTTGAGCCGCCAGCTGGAAGAAAATCGGTTGGTAGCAAATGGTTATTCAAGAAGAAGTTTAATGCACAAGGTAAAGTGGAGAAATACAAAGCTCGGTTAGTAGAAAAAGGTTATTCCCAGGTAGAGGGAATTGACTTTGGTGAGATTATTTCTCCTATTGCTAAGTAGACTTCTATTAGATTTATTTTATCTATTGCTACTGCTTTTGATATTGAAGTGGAACAGATGGATGTGAAGACAACATTCCTACATGGGGATTTGGAAGAATAAATCTACATGAAGCAACCATAAGGCTTTGCAGTGAAGGGAAAGAAAGAGCTAGTATGTAAGATAAATAAGTCATTATATGGTTTGAAGCAATCACATAGGATGTGGTACCAAAAGGTTGACACATACATCCTTGGATTGGGATTTGTAAGAATCAAGGCTGATCACTGTGTATATTCCAAATAGGTTGGTAATCACTTCATTTATGTAGTGTTGTATGTTGATGACATGTTGTTGGTAGGAAATAACATGGATGATATCAAGGAGGTGAAATCGCAGCTATCCTCCAAATTTGACATGAAGGATCTCAGTTCTGCTAACTTCATTCTAGGAATGGAGATTAAAAGAGATCATGCAAACAAGAAACTCTAGTTGAATCAAAGAAAATATGTTGAGACGATATTCCAGAGGTTTAATATGCATGGAAGTAAACCAATCAAGGTTCCTATTCCTATAGGTGTAAAGTTATCTATAGATCAGTGTCCCAAGACACAGGAAGAAGAAGAGGACATGTCCCATGTTCCATATGCTAGTGCAGTTGGTAGTTTGATGTATGCAATGGTTTGTACTAGACTGGACATTGCACATGCAGTGGGAGTTTTGAGTAGGTATATGTGAAAACTAGGGAAGGAGCATTGGACAGTAGTAAAGAGGGTCTTCAGGTATCTTCGTGGCACCACCAGTTATGGATTGTGCTACCAAGGAAGACCGGGATTGGATAGAGTGGTGGACATACATGGCTTTGTTGATGCAGACAGGGCTAGAGATCTGGATCGAAGAAGATCTACAAGTGGGTATGTGTTTAACCTATTTGGAGGAGCAATTAGTTGGATGAGAAAAAGACAGGCTATAGCGTCACTCTCAACTACAGAAGCTGAATACATGGCAGCCACTCATGCAAGCAAGGAAGTAGTATGGTTAGAAAGATTGTGCTCAGGTATTGGGTTGGTAAAACAAGTAGTGAGATTAGATTGTGACATTCAGAGTGAAATATTCCTGGAAGAGAACCCAACTTATCATTCAAAGACAAGGCATATTGATGTTTAGTATCACTTTGTGAGAGACATGGTTGAGGAAAAGAACGTGTTGTTGGAAAAGGTTGACACTTTGAAGAATGTTGCAGATTCATTGACAAAGTCTGTGAGCACAGAAAAGTTCTCCTTGTGTAGAGTAACAATGGGCATTGCTTCCCTGGATTGTTGACTATATAATCCCCTGGACCCTTGGATGCAAAGAAAACAACAAGTGGGAGAATGTTGGGTATGTGTTATATTCTTTGCATGTGTGTGTGTGGGCGCGTAAGATATGACAATTGCGTCTGACGATCCCTCACACTAGTTCTCTATGTGCACCGTGTGTGTCGGGCGCTTTCCTAGGGGGGTCTTAGGGGGGGGCAGGTATGCCCCCCCTGGTTACGTGCAGTGTTCAGGGCAGTGCCCCGAAACTATTGTTTTGGGCGATTTTTGCTATTTTTAGCAGATTTTTCTATTTTTAGCGGTTTTGTAAGTTAATCCCAGATTAAGGGATTGGGGTTTTGGTATATATGGAATACCTAAAAAAATTGTATATATTGTATGGTGAATGGTTAGATTTGATATAATGAATATAAGAAAGGTTTTCCTGGTTGAGGGTTTCCGGTATAAAATCTCTGTGTATGAGCCATTGATTAATTTTTGTCTTGCTTAAGAATATATATGCATTGCTTTACTTCGTAGGTTTAAAAATTACACAAAGGGAATAATTGTATATTTATAGGATCCCATTCTATAGAGAATGTAGTCTTATACCTATCCTCTGGAGCTATTTTAATCTGATGATAACGTGAGAATCCATATGTGAAGGAGTATGCTTCTTGGCTCCCACATTCTCTAAAACCTCATCTGTAAAAGGGGTAGGGAAAGGGTCATATAAAAAAGAATCATTCAATTTCCTTAGATCTACACAAATTCTTATTCCCCGTTGTTTCTTTTCCTGGTCCACCATGGGACTGATCCATTCAGAATCTTCCACTAGCTCTATGATACTAGCTTCTATCATTCTATCAAGCTATCATTTCACTTTTTGTTTATAAACCAGATTCGGTCTGTAATGCCTCTATCTGACTGGATATCATATGGATTTAGGGGTATATTCATCTCACCTAGCTCACACATTATTCCTTTCATATCTGTAAAGGTTGATAAAAATAGGTCACTGTATTTGCGTAATAATTATGTTATCCTTTCTAGTGTTTTCCCATCCCAACAGTCTCCAATAATTTCCATTTTTGTGTTTTCTTTTGTCCCAATGTTGACCTTCTTGACCTTAATTTGTGAAGAAAATTCCTCTGATTGAAAATATGAACCTTCCACTTCTCTCTCTCCTTCAATCTCTGTTATCTAGATGTTGTGCAGATCATCTTCTTCTGGTTCTTCCTTTACGACATGATAACATCGGAGTAAGTCCTTGACTATATGTTTGTTTTGTTGTTGATATTCTGTTATAATTTCCACCTCAAGTTCCTAAAAACATATCATCCCTTGTATTATCTTCAGGTCTAAATCGATCATAGGGTTCTCATGATAAAATGCAAAAGTTATTACAAAACTATGTTGTAATACTTCCCATTCTGTAGTGCCTCTACGCAATTCCCGTTCTATGTACCGGCTCCTTGGTGTCCCCTCCATTGTATGAATAAAGTAATGAGACCATTCTTCGGGTGGTGTCATCCTCCATTGTGTTATGCATTTCTCTATGTTCTCAATTCATCTTCCTCACCCACCATATTTCTGCAATGTATTGTTCCCCTGTTCTACGCCAAATCTAATGTGTAGTAACTGTTTACATTGATACCAGTCTTGAATTATTTCCTTGTGTTTGCCCCACCATCTTGCAGGCATTTCCTTTAGTGAAATATCTAGGGCTAACAACCTCTTGTTTTCTAAGCCTTATTCTTCATAGTTTGTCAAAAATTCTTCTAGGTTGTTCAAACCATGAAAACTGGGAAGTTTCCTTACCTCTGTATCGACCCACCTTACTGCGCACTCTATAATTGCGCACCTCCTTGTGGAAACTTCATGTAGTATCTACTGCCAATTTTCCATACCTATATCTGAGTCTGAGGAACATGGTGGAATGCTTATCCAGTTGAGTACCCCATCTACAATTGGGTTGACATAATTGTCTTCTCGTGCGAGAGTCCTATATAGATGATTTATTTCTTCCAAGTCCAAACATGTCACCTCTACAAACCTTTCTCCTTCCGAGGGGTCCAATGGTGCAATAACTTTCTATTCTCCTGATTCAAAGGTCATTTTCCATGTCTTCAGGTTGATAACAACCCGATTATCAAATTCCCATTCCAATCCTAGTAATGTTGGGTAGGGTGTTATGCCATCTACTGTTTCTATAACCTCAAAATATTCCATAATGTGCACTCCATCCAAGTCTATTGTCACACCTTTAACTCTTCCAATTGGTAACCCTCTATTTTGATTTTCCAATTTCAACTGGACAAGTGAATACCATAATGTGGGCTCCCCCATACACTGCCATGTCTTCTTAGGTAATACATTCACTTTAGAGCCTAGATGAGGTATGGGATCCCCATATTGAAATCCACAATGTTGGTATTTAACCTGAATTCCCTACTTGTTCTTCTTCTCGTATGGATATGATTAACTGTATTCTGTTCTAACTTCCCTTCTACTTCAGTGATGCATATCTCTAGTGTTGGTTGTGGAGCCTGGTTATCTTCCTGATGTAGAGGTCCTTTGCTTTCAGCCGTGTCTATACCCCATGAAGTATTTACACCCCAGAAGTATGTACACTCTTCCACGCGGGGGAGTGCAGAGGGGGGGTACCCCCTCTGCGGGGTCCGGGGGGTCCATCCCCCCGACTGGGGGGTCTGGGGGCAAGCGGGCCCCCGAAGAAAAAATTGCCTTATAAAAGTATATTGTAATTTCATTGTAAATCTGAACCGTTCATTATAAGGTCGCAGATCTAACGGTAGAGATTACGTTAGGGTTTTTTTCCCTAGAAGGCAACCCTCTTTTATGATGGAAATGTATTGCAGCTATGTACGAGAGTGAATATTGTATTCTGAGAGAGGATATTGTGAGAGAAAGAAGAGGAAGTTACAACGGGTTTTGTTGTAGGTTGTATCCCTTCATTTGCTGGATAATAATAAAGGAAGGACCTGGCAATTTCTCTGGTGGACGTAGCCCACAC
>ML830998.1:0-10660 GCA_009831015.1 Picea engelmannii | reverse complement strand
CATCAAACAAACTTGGGTCCATTACCCAAACCCGGGGTCTCCAACTTCTCATGGCCATAACTCTCTAACCGTGAGGAATTATGTGACATTCCACATACCACCGGAAATGACATGACAAGAAATATCCATATAGGATATTTTCCATGACAAATTCACTTTCCTTCATCTCATAATTCCATAATTAAGCATGGGTTCTCTTACTCCACAAAGCATCTTCCCGTGAGGGCTTTCGCCATAAGGGGACCACTTTGGATTTCATCCATATTTACTTCTTATCAACCATGATAAAACAATAATGAGTCATACTTACATCAAACACTATTGGGTCCATTACCCAAAATGTTGTGCTACGGGTCTTTCTTCAAGGGTTGACATCAATGACAACCAACCTTAATTAACATTCTTTGCTAAACTTTCATTCACAACAATGCACCTTCTTCTGGTTGTGATGTCTATGATGTCTTTATCATTAATTAAATTCAAATATAGTCTGAAATTGGCAACTTCAAGAGCTATAGCCTCCCAGATGATATTCTTTCCCCCCGGCAATAGGCCTTTGCCTCTTAATCTCATCTTCAATTTATCTATCCTTTCTTGTAAGACTTCATTCCCCTTTTGAAATTGAGACATTCTTTCATCCTTTTCATGCATCTCCTGCTTCAATTTCTCTATGCTTCCTTTTAGCCCTTTGATTTCTCCTTCTTTCAGGATAACTTGTGACATATCCTGGACAAGTCCTTTAGTGTTTGACCCAGCTTCTGTAGTAGGAGATCCCGTTACAACTTTGTTTAGCATCTATGTCTGCTCTTGTGACAATTCACCTTTTCTCATTCTAGATGCAACACCCTACCTTTGTAGTCCAATGTCTCTTGATGAAGTGTTTCATTTTCATGTTCTAGAGAAACCAATTCTGTTGTTTGTGGATTCTCTGTAGCAGACATTTTCAATTTCTTCTTCAAAATTTGAACTAATTTGTCTTTCTCATCTAATGAGGATTTCAACCCTTGGGGGCCTTCAGATTCCAACCTCTTGACCTGATTTTGCTAAGCTATGCTAGATTCATTTTATTGCCTCAACTATTCTTCCAATTTCATTGTTGTTGGTACAGGGGCATACCCAGGGTTCAAAACTTCAACAATGCACCCAAAAAACCCTAACTACCGACCCTTTCGACAACATCTGTGAAGAAAATGAAGTCTCACCCGAGGTAGAGGCATGGGGGTTGCAGGACTTAGGTGTCTAAAACCAAGATGGGACACATATATCTGATTACAACACTTAACATAACACTTAAACAACAATATGCATTAGTTCTTGACTCTCACTCACATCGCAGGTCAAACCCTTATTACAGATCAACCCAGTAATAAAAAAGATCAAGTACTTCCAAGCACTTAGCACATAGCATTAGATCATATCTAACATTCAAATACTATTAAGCACTAAGAAACCACTTCATATGCATTCATCATACATTATAACAACAATAATTAATCAAATAAACAACACCAATCAAGATCCATCTTTAGAACATTGAGCCTGGGTTAAAATGATGGGAAGAGATGGTATAAATATTGGAAGTGTTTGACCTAGGCTCAATGTATTGAAGATGGATCCTAATTTGGATCCGAAACGTCGACATTCTAATGAAAAAACTGTGGCTATTTTGATCAGCACTGAAAATCCCAACCACAGAATTCTCATTAATCAACATCAATCACATTGCGCACTAGATCCTCGTTCCCATAACTAGGTCAAGGAACAAAGCCAACTCCTCAGAGGACAGGAGATCTGTGAGCTGCACATTAGATCCTCCTTCCCAAAACTAGGTCAAGGCATAGAGCCAAATCCTCAGAGGACCCGAGATATGAAATCTACGCACGAGATCCTCCTTCCCAAAACTAGGTCAAGTCACAGAGCCAACTCCTCGGTAGCACATAGCCTTAATTTACATAACCAGATTGCACAAAGCAACTTACAATCTCTTGCACTAAGAAAACATACTCTTTGCACATAGCCAACCAGATCTACTTCTTACATTGCTTAGATACTTATTTATATAATAACAAAAAGGCCTAATCATGGTTAAACCCATGGGCCAACATCCCTTAACCCATTACACAAACACTAGTAAACCCCGTGTTGGGTCCACAAACCTGCAAAATGAATGAGATCTCGCGATCTCAGCTCTACCTAGGCGCTCCATCTTCGACTAGCCTGTCGAAGTCCCAAAAGTGGTCAAACATGACCAATGTTATCTCAAAAGTTGGTCAAGGGCCAACAATTGCATAAGATGACAGTTTTGAATTCTTCAAGCTTAAAATCAAGTAATCGGAATACAACATATCACTAGTATGCTTATGGAATTTGACCTTTTCTGGAGCACTGATGTTGTCATATCTTATCTTTATCTCAAAGACTTTGTCTTCATATGCAACTGCAATGTTAAAGGTTCTCTTTTCAACATCTCTTATTGTGAACAAAGAATATTTATGCTAATAAATCATTTCTGCTTCAGGGACTAAATCCCTTATCTCACCCATAGCTATGTTCCCCTTCTCTACATACCATTTTTCTAGATCTTCTTTGGATTGATAAATTGCCTCAGATGTTTTATCAAAGATGCATTTCTTGCTGCTAAAGTTTCTTGAGCCACCTTCACTTTGTAGTTTTGTTTCCTTTTAAACCTCTACAGTGCTAGACCACTTTCCACCATATCCAAATTTACTCGTTCTCTAGGATCTTCCTCTTCTAAATCCACTATCTTTGGAGACTGTGTAATCTTCATATTCTTAGGATCAATTTGTTGATCATTGGTACCCATGGCCTCTTAAATGCTTCTCTTGCTGTAAACACTTATCTTAGAAAATTTGACTATCGGTTTTTGAAAATCGTGTTGTGTTTGACCTTGTTGTAGGTTCGCCTCCACTTGATGTGTTTGAGTTGGTTTTAAGATTGCTTCCATGTCAACATAGACTTCCATATTTTCCATCTTATCAAAAACCTCAACCTGTTCATGCTCATAAGGGGCCTGTTTTTTCATCAATATTCTTTTGGATATGATTTGATGTGAATCATACCTTCTTCCCCGTAGTTGTGAAAAACCAAACTCTTTGATCTTTTCTTAAATTTGAGATAAACATAACCTGGATTTGACAATGAAGGGGCCAATGATAAAAGGGAACTTGAGGTTGGAGGCCTTGTGCAAATTTAGTAAATGATTTGTCTCATATATAATTCTTTTCCTAATGAATTAAAGGGAAAATATTCTAGGGGTGAGAAAAATAGGCAATAGATAAGGGGATTCATGACAACCATAAACCTAGATTATTGTTGAGTGCATGAATAGTACCCAATCCCCCACTCTGTTCTCTGGATTTGGCTATAGATAGATCCTCATGTCATCCAAAACTCTAGGTAGGATGGTATTGAAAATCAAACTATAAACTCTGGCCATGACTTAGTTTATGAGGATAAGCAATGTAATCCTTCTACATTCAGGTTATACAAGTGCTACTTAAGGAAATTCTCTCTTATTGGTTTCTAGGAAAATATTCAACAGATAGGTGTAGTATCTGAAATGTCTCAGAGAGCAAAATTTCACTAGTTGTTTATGGAAATTATCAACTATGAATTGATCAAGACTGATACAGACTGACAGACCAAACTCTGACTTAAAAAATGTAAAAAGAAAACCGAGCATGACTTTGACTACATATTTGTCATTTTCTAGACCTAAAAATTGACTCAACATGGAGTCGACCCATTGGAATTCAATGACCATTATATCCACATTCATCGACAAAGATAGACCCACTAAAAAATGTTTAGGTTTGATAATTGTCTGTAAACCAGATCTCAGACCTTTGATGGACATTCTCTATATACCCTAATCAACCTTTATTCATTGAAAGGTTCATAAATTGTGGACAAATACTATGGTATACCGAGGGACTCTCAAATTGACAGACTCTCTACCCTACACATGACCTCAGACCCTTGTTTATTCACAATGACCCTTTGTTCATGGGAATACTATTCAACACACCAATCTATAAATTTGGGAAACGAGACATCAATTTCAATAGCATAAGTGACTATGGTGGCCTAGACTGCTTCAAGGAATAATATACACCTTCCTACTTTATCAGATAGGTTGCTTCTAGACACATAGATAGGAGAGATAGTTATTTCAGTATAAAGTACGTCTGAATCGCAGTCAATTAGGGCTTCTTCATTCGCCACAAGATCTTGTTTTGTTGTTGAGGTTATGATAGGATCCATGGTTGTGATGAAAAATACCTAGAAACAAGCATAAATGGTGTGCAATTGGTGTATTGTTGAGTTGCAGTTTCAAAGAGGATGGTCGCGCCAAGGTTCAAAAGGTCCACTGTTCGAAATAATAATAAAATAAATAATAAAATTCCCTTTTATACTTTTCCAAATTTCGGGGGCGTGAGAAAGTGGTTTGGGGCAACCCAATTTTCACTCAGAAATGCACCTGGTGGCACCACGTAACCTCGAACGAAAATGATGGTTTAAATTTTGGGCCCTCTCTCTAAAATTAACCTCTACGTAGCTTCTTCGCCTGAAATCATTTTCGACCGTCGATCTTGAGGGTTCACAATCTGCAATGCGTTGGGCCCCATTTAGTGCTCCTGCCATATTTAGCCTCTCCCTTTTGTATTTATCCCCTTCCCTAGTTTATTAGGCTTCCAAACTTGTTTATCATCCTGCTAGATTCTCAAATCTTGATTTCACATAAAACAATTTATGGCAACTAACATGGGCTCCAACTAGGGATGTTATCCTCCCAGCGAGGTAGAAAAGAATGACATACCAAGTTTCCGCCCATTGGGATTTATTTCACTCATGCAACTAAATAGATCAACATCTTATTCACAAAATTTTGTTCACATAACTCAAATTATACTCATCATAAACTTAGGGCCTTTGCTTCGGGCTTCAATTTCTGCTGATTGGATTTCAATTGCCTCAAATAAAAAAAAAATGGTTATATATAATGAAATGGGATGGGTGAAAAATTATTTAAGTGAGGTAATGCTTGAGAAACCTGCCATTCCAAGGTCCTCCACCAACGATATCTCCATTATGTTCCTGTAGAAGATAGGCATTATTTCCATGGTATGCCAGAATTTTGAAAGGTCCCAGCCATAGATGGTCGAATTTTCCATGCGTTCCACTATCTTCATTCCTAGCATACCATTTCAACACCAAATCTATCACTTTGAAATCATCCTCTATAATATGCATGTCATAATCATTTTTAATCATTCCTTGGTGTAGATGTGATTTGTTGAAGGCTTTCTCTCTTGTTTGTTGAACATTGATTAGTTCATTTTTCCTCCTTTGAGTGGCCTCTGGTTCAACATCTTGCTCCTGTAGCAATATCATCACTGGTAATCCTAATGAAGTATGAATAGTTGCCTCTGTTCCATACACAATATGGAAGGGTGAAGTGGCAATAGACCTTTTAGTAGTGATCCTGTCAACCCATAGTGCATGGATAAGCTTCCTATTCCAAGCCTTTTTGTTATCTCGCAACAATTTTTTGATAATTCTGGTCAAACTCTTATTGGATGACTCAACCAACCCATTACCTTGAGGGTAATAAGTTGTGGAATGGTCAAGAGTTATATTCTAATCACTGCAAAAATTTTCCATATTTTTGGACATAAATGTTCTTGCATTGTCTGTAATGATTTTGATTGGGCAACCAAACCTAGAAAAAATATTGTTTTCCAAAAACTGAATGATAATAGTACATGTGGTTTTCCTTCTGGGAACTGCTTCAATCCACTTAGTGAAATAATCTATGGCTGTCAGTATCCACTTTTGTTAAACTGAGGACTATAGATGAATTTCTCCTATGAAATCAAGGCCCTATTGTCTAAAAGGTGATTCAACGGATATAGGCTTCAAGGGAAAAGGTTATAGTTTCCTCTTTTCATAAAACATTTGGCATTCATGACAGCTTGAAAATTCTTTGTAAACATCATAAAAAATGCTACACCAGTAGAACCCAACCCTCAATATGTTTTAAACAATAGTTTTCCACTAATGGTGCCCTCCACAATCACCTTTATGAAAATATTTGATGGTTATTTCCACTTCTTCCTCCAACAAACAACTCAGCAATATCCCACTTGGATCCTTCCAATGCAAATATTGGTTTACAGTGCAAAATTTTGTTGCTTTTAACTTCAAAAACTTGGGCTTGGTTTTTCTCAATTCAAGAGGACCCTGCAAATTTCTCAACAAGTAAATAATATTAGCATAACATGGGGAGTCAAGGAATTTTTTAGACACCCGAGGGACCTTTTTTTCTTCTGAAATTGCTGATAAATCAACAATAAAATCAATTCCCAAGAGTTCACTGTTGGATTATTGAGAAGGGGGGGGGGATCGATAATAGAGAAATGTAATCATTTTTAACCCTATAATGAAAGTGTTATATCAGTGTAGCATTATCATCCAATAATTGCAGAGTAAATAGATAATGATCAAATGCGAAATCATACACATACACAATACACCCATGTTCTTACGTGGAAACCCAAAGTGGGAGAAAACCACATAATGTTTTTTCTTATATGCCTTGAAGAATTAATTTCATTGGAAGCACCAACTTCCTTTGTTTTCCAGCTACAACTGGAAAGAGGCTCCAACCCCCTAACTTCTTAGGATGCAACCTGAGGGAATCTCCAACTCCTTGATTCTTTCGCTACAACTAGAAAGATGCTACAAGCCCTTAAGTTTTTCGGCTACAACAAGAAGGTGGCTACAACCACCTATCCTTTCCCCGTCCAACCACCCTGACGTAGAAGTAGAATGATAGAACCACTGTCACACTATCACTATGAGATATACCACTGTAACAACCTGTACCAATCAACCTATAATCAACGTGTACCATAAACTAGTGGATCAACCATGCATTAACCTATACCAAAAACCCTGTAATCGGTTTGTACCATAAAAAAATGCATCAACCATGCACCAACCTGTACCTCAACCTGTACCATCAACGAGTGCATCAACCATGCACCAAATATGTACCAATCATGCATCAACTACACATAAAGTATGACTCATCAAAATGTACCAACATCATCAAATATACACCTCATGTATGTGCCAACTCATCAACTACTTGCCTCAACCATGTACCCAACATGTACTTTAACCAAAAGCCCTCATCAATTTCATCATCCAAATCTGATTTGAAACTCTATAATAGATCTAGTGTATATGATCACATACCTGCAAACATTCCTTAACTTTAACAACAAGAGACTAGCATTTTTATCAAACTTTACTTTAGTCTCACATGAATAATTTTGGATTAATCAAAAACCCTAACTTGCAATAATCATAACTATGTACCTGTAATGAATAAAGATCTGAAAATGGTACACAATGTTACTCAATGTATTTTGTGCGATTCCTCCAGATTTCACTACTTGGAACCTCTCAGAAAAGGATTTATAAAAAAAATGATATACCTTGTTGAATTTTGTCTTATTCTAGAAAGCGAACTTGTAGAGAATGCCCCGCACAGAATATGTGTGTTATGGATCTGAAAATTGTACACAAGATGAAATTTGTATCACAACTACTTGGATATGTTTTCTCAATGGGCTCCCAGTTTCACGGTCTGAATCATTCTATAAAAAACATTATTGCGAAAATGGTGAGACGACCTGTAAATAACATACCTTAGAAAGTATCATCAAAAGAATTTATCCTCCCTTGAATTTCGGCCTTCTTTACTTCACCTTCCCTCTGAAATTCAGCTTAGATATCCTTTGGTTATTTCATTCACCTATATATATTCAATATTCTCAAGTGTGATTAAAATGAGACATCCTTGCCTCTTATTTATACTTTCATGTAGCTTCCTCAAGGGGCTACCTTTTAACCATCTTAACCCACTTTCCTTATTTTAGGGTTAACCCACTTCTAACCACTTATCAACTTAGTAATTTCTCTATTAAATTTATTATTTAAATAATTTATTTTGTATTCACTCTGACTTATAGTACACTCATCATTTCACTTTATTGTTTACCTTCGAAAATCTCTTAAACCACTTTGACTACTTTGACATTTTGGGGCTTCTAGATGACTCATGAGGGTTCTCCAACTTCACATGGCCATAACTCTCTAACCATGAGGAGTTATGTGATGTTCCACAAACCAATGGAAATGGCATGACATGTACTATCCATATATAATATTATTACTTGAAAATATATCAAAATGCATACCATTATCCATCAAACAAACTTGGGTCCATTACCCAAACCTTTCTCCAACTTCACATGGTCATAACTCTCTAACCGTGAGGAGATATGTGACATTTCACATACCACCGGGAATCACATGACATGTACTATCCACATGTAATGGTATTACCTAAAAATATATCAAAACACATATCATTATCCATCAAAAAAACTTAGGTCCATTACCCAAACCATTGTGCTGCTAGAATTTTCTACCGAACTTTCTTCAAGGGTTGACATAAATGAAAACCAACCCAATTAATCAACAACATCCCCCTTTGGCATTGATGGAAACCCCTTGACTCAATACTAAATTCATGTCACTCATGCTCCCCCTTTACCTTTACCTTTACATTTACCTTTGCATCAGATAAATCTCTCCCCCTTTGTCATCAATGTCAAAGGTATATTTCCATTCGAGGTTGCTCCCCCTAACTGAACTATCCTTGGGGATACTCCCCCTAACTGAACTCTTCCTGAAACTAATATTCCAACTTGAACTGTCCTCTTTATGGTTCTTCCTCATGTAGATATAATACATATAAGATAAGCATTCAAAATCATTCATTTTGGAGTAGAAATTACTCTGAATCTCTGGCGTAGATACTCAAAGGATTCCCGTGGAAGTGGTTTTGTAAATATGTTTGCCACTTGTGATTTTGTGCCCACATATTCAATTCTAATGGTGTTCTATGTAACTGGTTCCTGTAGAATGTGATACTTTATTGGAATGTGCTTCATCTTGGAGTGCACCACCGGGTTCTTTGAGATACTGACGATGCTTGTATTATCACAATAGATTGGAATGGGTTCATCATAATCAACCTATATATTTTTCAGAGTTTGTTTCATTCATAGAACCTGTGTACAACATGTTTCTACTGCAATATACTATACATTGGATGTAGATAAGGATAAAAATGATTGTTTCTTTCTTAACCATGATACTAAACAGTCACCCAAGTAGAACATTGCTCCATTAGTGCTTCGTCGATCATCAGTGAAACCTTCCCAGTCTGCATTTGTGTAGGCAATAAGTTATTGATCCTTTATTTTTGATACCATAATCCAAACTCTTATGTTCCTTTGAGATATCTGAAAATCCTCTTCACTTCTAATACATGTCATTCCTTTGGTGCTACTTGAAATCATGCCACTTGTCCAACTACCTCCATTACATCCAGTTTGGATGTTGTTACATATATTAAGCTATCGATCATTGACCTGTATTTCCTCTGCTCTGTATACTTTGAATCATCATCTTTTCTCAACTTGCAACTGGTTTTCATAGGAGTGGTAACTGGTTTTCAATCTTCCATTCCGAACCTCTTTAGCATTTCTTTGATATAATTAGTTTGAGAAATAAAAATTCCTTGGTTTCTTTGACGTACCTGAAGACCTAGAAAGAAGGATAGTTCTCCAAGTAATGACATTTCAAATTCATTATGCATATCCTTTGCAAATTTGTGGCTTAACCTGTCATCAATATTTCCAAAAATAATATCATCAACATAAACTTCAATTAATAAAATACTATCTTGAGTTACCTTGATGTAGAGGTTGTTTTCTACAGTTCCTTTTCTGAAGCCTGCCTACTGTAGATATTTATCCAGTCTAGAGTACCATGCTCTAGGAGCCTGTTTTAGACCATACAATGCCTTCTTCAATTTACACACATAATATGCATTCTCTGACAATTGAAATCCTTTTGTTTGCTCAATGTAGACTTCTTCTTCAAGTTCCCCATTCAGAAAAGATCATTTCACTTCCATTTGATACACTTTAATATTTTTGGAGCATCCATAATCTAGGAGAATTTGTATTACTTCCATTATGGAAACTGGAGAAAATGTCTCTTCAAATTTTATTCCTTCAACCTGTGCATATCCTTTACATACCAATCTAGCTTTGTGCCAATCACATTCTTATTCTTTGGTCTTGGAACCAATTCCCAAGTGTCATTATTCTCTATTTGATCCAATTCTTCATCCATGGCCTTATTCCAAAATTTATCCTTACTGGCCTCTTCAAAACTGTTTGGTTCAATCGTAGATGAGAGTACTAGGTGCGTTTTTTCTGGTGAATGGATTCTTCTTCTAGTCTCAACTCATGCATATTTGTTTATGATAATTTGATTTGAAGGATGATTCTTCTGTACTCCTTTTCTAGGTGTCTTTGGAGGCACTTGATGAACTTCCTTTTCTACTTCTATCTAATCCTCTTCATATTCCCCTTCTACTTCTTCTTCATCTTCTACTTCTTCTTCGTAAAGTTGTTCCATTGATTCATTTTCTTCTTCCTTTAATTCTCGTCCACCTGTTTCATCAATCGTTACATTGATCATTTCCACA
>ML830997.1:34471-55251 GCA_009831015.1 Picea engelmannii | reverse complement strand
TGAGTTAGGTAATAAACTCTATAACCAATGGTTAGTATGACAACTTCAGCAAATCAAAATGCAACCTGGATATTCATAAGATTACAATAATTCCATAACAAGTAGAGGCATATTAAATTAATCAAACCTGGGGTGCATAGTTCCTCTGATTGTGTTGGATTTAAGACCCCTCTAGATCTATGATTGTTGTTTAGACAAAAGATCCTTTCTTATGCAAATACCTTTTAAAATAATGATATAGTTTAAACATATGTAAGTACATACCTCTGACAACATTGACAAGTAGTGGCACCATCCGACAACAACGACAATAAATAACAAACATTTAAAAATGCAAAGGTGTTGCAACTTGTAACTTAAAGTTAGTTGGATATTTTATAGGGTAAGGCACACTAGGACATTAAAAATTAGTCCCAACACTTCACAAAAACTTTTACTGCAACTAGTACTAGCACTGCAACTGGTGCTAGCACTCCAACTGGTGTTGGCACTGCAATTGGTGTTGGCACTACAACTGGTGATGTAAATGGAATGAAGGAACTGCCATGAAGGAACTGGCATTGCATCTACAACTGATACTACAACTGCAAATGATACTGGAACTGCAACTGCAACTACAACTTAGGGTTTTATGAGGAAACCCTAATTTCTCAAACTTCAAATTTTGGAATTCTTATCCAGGGACTAGATGCGCCCTCATAGGGAGAGATCCTAGATGTGGTTACTTCCCCCAACGTCCTCCTTAAATAGGGAAAACGTCACACTTAAGGTTTATGCAAAAAACCTAATTTTGCAATAGTTGCAATACTGAAAACTAGATTTTGGAGAGGGTGCGCTGAGGCAAGTCACTTCTTATAAACTGTGAGTTGGTCTCTTTTAGGCCTGCTCTGATCCCATGTTAAAGTTTTACTCATACAACTAGAAATTGTGGTTCTTATTTATTATTATAATAATTTAGCACATTAGATGCATAAATAAGATCATTGAAAGAGAGGTAATCACATAAACAATAGAGACACACAAATTATCCTGGGAAACCCTCACGCGGGAGAAAACTGAGCAAAAAATTCCTCAATATAGATAGACCAAATATCAAATAGAAGATCCTCATCTACTCCTTCACTAGGAAGAGTAACACACCACTTAACTAAGAAATACCAAGAGATAGACCAAAACCCTCCTTGATGTCACCCCTATTTGTAGCAATTTCTCCTCCAAGAAATGTGCACTGTAAAGCTGGATGTTGTGTGTGTGCAAATAAGGCATTGGCCTCTCTTATAAATAGTGTTCTGGGAAACCTGTAATTAGGTCTAGTCTAACTTGTCACTTTACCCTCTTAATTTACATTTAGTTGTCAAGGCACAATTATAGGGTTGACTTTTACTGAGGCGCAATAGGGCCTAATTAAATATAATATAATAATATTATTCAATTCTCTCTCATGTAGAATATTCTTCAAAGTTACAATATTTCAACAGGATGTTGGGCATTTAGATGATGACATCATGCTAGGGTTTGATGGAGATGTTGGGTTTTGTTGTCATTTGGACACCATGTGATAACCTGAGATGATGCATGGCCTTCTCCCATCATGCTTGCACCACAGACGATGGCACATGGACTTGGAGATGCCCTTGTAGCCCATTGAAGGCATGATGTCACCACATGTGTGATCATTATCGTATTATTTTGTTGATTTAGCATTTGTAGAGGCTAACTTGAGGGGTCGGCCCCCACTTGTTAGATAAATTATTGAACTTTGTGGATAATTGAATGTTAGGGTTTCCATACAAATAAGGCTAGCGCTCGATTTAATTTTCATCATCAATTCACTCCTCACAATTGTGTGGGAGAGCTCTCTAAAAAGTTCGATATCTTTCTTTTGTATTCTTAGATCTAGTGTGCTACTCTTGGAGGAGGATTGTTGTGTATGCTTTTCACATTCTTGGATGGTCTTTGTTACAACTAGAGTTTCTCTTGGCATAGTGACTTGAATAAGTGAGTAATTTTATTTAGTTAGATAAGTTTTCTCATGGTATAATTGTTAATTGCTATCTTATTGCATGTTACTTTATTTCGGTAAAACCCTAGGAAGGAGACATAATTGTTTCTCTCCTTCAATACTTTGTTTTTCCTAGTTTGGTGAAGGCATTAAGAGACCCTGTCTCTTGCTAAGATTCTTAATCCTAAAGCCCAAGAGGATTTTCACCTTAGGGTTTTGATCTTAGTCATTTGATCCTTGACATAGGTCATTTAGAAGAGGAAAAATGGCATTGAGTGCCCAAGAGGCTTTGCACCCTAGAAATTATTTTCTTGAGGGTTTAGTACTAAGGCCCAAAAGGATTTGTACCTTAGGTTTTGAAACTTCATTCTTCTTCATCATCTAGTTCAATATTCAAGGTGTTGCATGCTTGACTCCATATCCCTAGAAATACAATGGCACTAGTCTAGAAATATCTTGTGGTGAAAATCATTCTTAGAATTAGTATTCTCTATCCTAAAGTGATTTGAGTAACCCTACTAACTCTAACCTTAGAAAACAAATTATTTTATTGTTGTTTTTTTAAAGGTTTGCTACAACCACTAGGTTTTACTTTAATTGTCCCATACTTACTTGAAATAGTGGCTAAAGATACTCATAACTATAGTCTAGCAATTAGATATTGTTGCACATGTTGAAGGCTTAATTATTATGCTCAATTGCTATATTTTTGGGTACTTTTTCCTAGTGGTGTTACAAAATATTAATTGTTGTTATACATTGTCTTACTGTTGTAATTTGCAACAACAATTGGTTTATTTGATTACCTAGTGTCTAGGAGGTCATTAATGAGTTATATAAATTGTAAATTCTCTATATTATGCTTTGGATTGTTTATTGTCTCATACAAGTGAACCAATTACCTTGTTACCTTCCTTGCCTCTCCCATACCTAGACCTAACAACTAGGTGACCGAGACAAGGGGTTGTAGGCTTGGCTAATCTTGTTATTTGATCCCTTGAGGTCACTAGGGAAGCACCCTTTATGTTGTAACTTCCTCCATCACTAAAATGAGGGAAGTATCTACTTAGTTGATAGTGGTAGAAACTTCCAATTGTTACACATATAGGTATCTTATAGAGTCTTTTCACAAGTACAAATCCTATGATAACATTTTGGTGCCATTGTCAGTGAGGATTGAGTCATCCTTCCTATAACCTTTCTTTGGTAAGATTATCCCAAAGCCTACCCTACAAGGTTACCTGGCAACTCAATTGAAGGAAGAACCCCTTCCTTCACCCTTTGATGATATTTTTTTAGAGAGATAATTTGGCAAATCCACAAATCTCAAGTGTTGAGAAGACTAACCTAAGGCCTAATACGAGATTTTCTCATCCTACTAAGGCCTATAGAAGGAATCCTCCACATAATTCACCTGTTGTCAAATATTTGTTTGGTGCAAGACTTCCTTTATATCCAATGGCTCATAGGCCATGGACGACCATGGACTTCAATCCTTTGGATATGTTTGTGGTTCCAGGATACCCTCATGACATTCCCTCAAAGGATGAAAAGTGGTTGCCTAAATTTTCAGGAAATGATGTCACTACTGCCAAAGAACACTTAGATAACTTTTGGGCATGCTTTAAAATCCATATCGTCTCAGATGAGGAGGAGGATGTTGTCCTTAGACTATTTTATGCCACCTTTTTTTAAATATGATAGGAAATGGTACAATAACCTGCCAGATAAAGGTATCAAGACTTGAGAATACTTTCACAAATTCTTCATGAAAATATAGGGCAATTAGGGTGATCCTAACTATTTTCTTTTAAAACTTGGTGAGATAAAAAAGAAAGAGAACAAGAATGTTAAAGAACTTGATACTAGGCTTGAGAAGTTTCTTAGAAAAATCCTTGATGAAATCAACCCCAAGATACCTTCTCTCACCTTCCACTATATCAATGCCTACCCAGGACAATTCAGGTATATGATTAAGGACAAGCATACTAAAACCCTTGAACGGGCCCAAGAAGAAGCTTCCAGGATTGAGGAAAACCTTTGTTCTTCCAATATTGAATCTTTTTACACCCCTAGAGACAAAGCCAACTCTAAGCCTAGAATTGTGCATAGTGTTGAACCAACCCAAGAGATAGGTGCCCCATGGGCTCAAAGGATTGAAGAAGATATAAATGGTCTCACTCAAAACCAAACTCTTCTTATGAATAAAGTTACAAATTTAGAGAGGGCCCAACAACAAAGAGTTAATCCCCCTTACGAGGGCCCATCACAAAAGCTAAATCAATCTTAGAATACTAGGCATTCAATGGAACAAAAGTTCCCTAGCACCTTGGCCACCACCAATGTCATCGAGTCAAAAGAGACCCCTTGGTGTTTTCCATTTGGGGATGCACATTGGGCATTTGAGTGCCCAAGGAATAAGCCTAGTGATGAGGCTCATGATTATGTGAACCTTCTTAACACATTGGAACTAATTTGTAATTTTTATTCTGAAGAATACTTCAATGTGACTCAAGAAAAATTAGAGGAAAGTAGGAAAGATGCCTCTAGGAAGGCTAGGATGGAAATTTTGAGCCAAATGGATGAGGAGGCAAGAGATAGACTTATGAAGTGTTAGTATTGGATTTGATCCAGTGATTAATACACATGTTGATCGAGGTTATGAGGCCAAATTCAACAAGACGAAGGTTAAAGGTAAGCTTACAGAGATCAAGGATCGAAAGGGGAATGGAATATGTTCAAGTGCCCTCAAGAAATCAACATAAAAATCAAGCCCTAAGAGGCCAAGACTAAATTTTCCAAGCGCCTAAGCGCTTATCAGGAACATAGCAGGGGATAATAAAACTTCAAAATGGACTAAATCCTTTTCATACAAGGGTTATATTATGTGTCAAGGATGTAATAACCAAGTGTTGATGAATGTGTGGGGCTCAATCATCCAACGGTTACAAGTGAGCCTGATCTATGGTGGAAATCCTATGTCACATCAGGAAATTGCACGAGAGTTAGCAGACACTTGGCGTGCGATGGTAGTTTTAAGAGCCATGTGTTGAAGGATGAATGGTGTCACATGATAGAGATACAAAAATAAAAACCACTCCCCTGGGTCAGGAAAATGGTATTATGGTTTAGTCAAGCTTCCTATCCACCCACTCAACACATTTCTTCCCACCCACTCATCTCCACATAGAGCCAATGCAACACTCCACCTGGGACACTAAGGAAATATGAGATAGTATGATGTGCCAACAAGGCACTTTTTGAGCCCGTCAAATACAACCACCTATATAAAGGGGCCCACTGGGACTCTAGTCGCCATATCAAACTCAACTACACATAGGTTGAGCCCAGAGACACTTCAACACTGACATGGACCAATATTAACCTGGCAGGTGTTCGTAGGTCCATGATGACGTCGATATAATGTCACCAAAAAAATTTCACGCTCTCCCAAGTTTTCAAAGGAGCTAAGCCATTAGGAAAACGATGCATGTTTTAAACAAAGGAACATGGAAAACTATTTCAAGTGGATGATGGATACACTGATGAACTACCAAATTAGATGGAAAATATATGATGCATAACAAGACTTTTGGCATCATGTATACATCCTTTCACCAATCATCATATTGCTTCCTACAAATGACAAAGAATAGTAATAATTATCTAGACATGCACACTCACGTGAGCCCCGAATCTCAACAGATTAGGTTGAGTGTGATGAATCACTTCATCCCATCATTTGTATCCACCAAACATGTGCCAAGCTTCTATAAGAGAAAACCAAAGGATCAGAAGGAACCAATCTGTGAGTATTTTTATTTATAAAGGTGAGTTACATGGATGCTAGGTGTCACAAATGATGACCCACCTGAGCATTCTCTCCCTTTTGGAGAAGGTAATCAACCATATTGACTACAGATGTTGGGAGAGTGTGTTATGCATTATGTGAAGGAGAGAATGCCCTTATCTGGTATCGTTAGCCAACATATGAGAACTGAAGGACATGTGGGAATCTACCCTAAGGTGAAATTTCCAATCCTATCGGTGCATTGGAGAAGCTTGAGAGAGAATATTCATAGGATTGGTCAATCATGCCTTGTTTTAATTGGGTGGTGTTAGCTGAGAGTAAATGGCTAACCCTTCCCCTCTCCAACATAGGTCCAAAGTTCTTAGAAAAATAATGGGAATCAATTGAATCACCTAGAGAGATCTCGACAGAAGCGAAGATAGGGAAAATGGAACATTTCTCTTAGTAGTGCGACATGTCAGCTTTGGGGATAAAAAACATTTTTTACCTAGTAAAACATTAGTTGTAAATCAGTTAGAAAACCCCAAGACATATCAATATTCTAACAAGTGGTATCCATTTTCCAAGAAGCAATATTGGTCTAAACAAATGGTTTTCCTAAAAATGAAGAGCATGTGAAGTAAGATAAGGAGCTCATTTTTTGGGTCGACATTTTGGTGAATTTAAGAGTTTCTTACAACGAAAGTTGTTTGATCAAAACCCCTCAGGCACAGACTTATATTTAAGGCCACAGGATTCATGAGATTCATCCCCTGTGTTATGTTTCAGTCTATCTTTATTTTTGTGCATGTGCTCTTGTAAAAACCTCCATTTCATTTTTTCTTCTTATATCAGTTCCCCATTAAGAAAATCTCAAGCAAAAAGTTATATAGCATGTTCAGTGTAACTGTGTGTTGTATGATTATGATAGTGAAGTGATTTCCTATTAACAATGATCACTTCTTGTCATTTCTCCATATGTTTAATGATATGCAGAGGGTACCTCCATATATTTAAATGTTTGAAGATATCTACGGTTTGATGCATGTTTTAATGATCTGGTATATTTGTTAGAACTATTGAATTCTTAATTTCTCAACACATTATTCTTTTCCATAAACTACGAGATTCATTATTTGCAGTGCCTCGTATGCTTATCATGTATTTCTTCTAATACACCACTTCTCCAATCTTTAAACTCAATTTTTTGAAACACTCGTGGAAAAATTCCTCTTGGGGCTGAAAGTTTTAATATCTGGACTGAGATTGTTTGAGGGTTGAGAGTTCTACAAGAGAGAGAGAAAATTTTACCTACATTTTTGCATAATTTCAATTAGTGCAAGCATGGATTTAAGGCTCACCCTAAATCTTAGCCCTTGGGGTGCCTCGACATTGTTCCATTAATAGAATAGAACATCTCGAGGGATAACATCTGAAATGGCTCTTTTTTCGGAGAACATAATTTGAAGATATCTTTCCCTGGGGATATGACATTGCAAGTACTGATACTCGAAGGTGAACGAGTTTTAGGCATTCAACTATTGATAATTTCACATGGCGACTCCACAGAAAAAATATATGGTGTCTAATAGAATATACACCAGAAACAACCCAGATCCTGAGCATACTCCAATTTACTCAGATCTAGAGAAGCTCGTGACCTGGAGAAATATCAAAGAATGTCACATCTCTTCGTCTTCAGGTAACCATAATTTGGAAACATATACTTTTTTTGTTCGTAGAGGTATCATATTTGTTGAGCTAATTGATATACATATTGATTCATATTCTACTTCCAAGCTACTTCCCGAACCCTTAATTGATCTATAGAATTCGCCCATAGAGTTCTTTCAAGAAGAAAGTTCTTCCCTTAAATCCTTCTTGAAAAACCTTGTTAATCCTTCACCCTTTGAATCCCATAACTGTATCCTGCATAATATTATGAACAAACTAGGAGGAGGAAGATCCAAGGGAAATCAACCTCCCCCACCACCTTTAAACCCTTGGGTCACTGCTAGATTTGGCCCATTGAATCTCCCCATGAACATTCATGACCTCCTTGAAAAGTATTTGAAGCTCTTCCCAAAATACAATGGTGAACCAACTCATTCTGCTGAAGTATACTTAACATCCTTCTAGGACTTCACTAATAATATGTTCGTGGAGCATGATGATGTCTTCATGAGGTTGTTTGTTCATACCTTTGAGGGATATGTCTGGAAGTGGTTCAAGAAGCTTCCTATAGTCTCAATAGATAATTGACACGCTCTTGAACATTTATGAAGCAATGGGGGGGAAAGAGAGACAGTTTATATTACTTGATTGAATTTGGCTCACTCGCGAAGAGAGTAAACGATCCTATTGTTGAATCTAATAGAATATTTAACAAGCTATACAACAATATCCATAGAGACACAAAACCTTTACAACAAGCAACTAAGGTCACATATGATGGAGCCTTCAATGCAGACTTTGCCATGGTATTAAGAGAAAGAAGGGCTCCAACTATGGTAATAATCCACGACGATGCAATATATATTGAACGGAATATGATTGCATCAGGAAAAATGAAACAAAATCCAGATCAAGTAGAAAGAAAGAAGGCTAGAGAAGATTGTGGTCCTTCAGATCCAGTCAAATATTCCCATGAATCCCGAATGGATGAAATGTCTAGACTAATCAGAAATTTGACAAATAAGATGTCTAGATTTGAAATAGAGAATATTAATACCAATAAATCTCCTCAAGAAGGAGGGGTGAGGAACCCTAATCAGTTCAAAAATAATTTCAACTCAACCCATGAGGAGAGAAAGAAGAATTGAGGAACAACCCATCCAACCACATGTAAAAAATAATAATGAAAATAACTTGGTGGAGGAAGAGATGGATGAAGGATACACTAAGAATCTAGACGAAATACATATTTTACAAGGGGAGAACAATGCATTGCATCTAACCCAAGATAATTATGAATATTCCCTTCACAGGAGGTATCAAAACCCCAAAAGTGAATCAAACAAAGAAGTGTTGTCCTTTGTTCAGTATAGGGTGTTTGTTGATGCACTACAAGTTGATATGCATAATAAATATGATCTCAAACCTAGGTAGAAGGAAACCAACCAAGATAGGCAACCCCAAACTAAGAAGCCTAGCCCAAGTCTTTCTAGGGATAAAGTAAAACAACTAAATAATATTCCCAAGGCTAAGGAGAACCTTCAAAAAGAGAACACAAAGTTAAGGAGCCTGAGGAACCAGTTCCACCTTTCAACATTGAAAATGAATTGTCCAAGATCAATATTCCTATCCCACTGATGGAGTTGGCTAGAAATCCTTGATACCAACAATAGATTAAGAAAGTGATACAAGTGAAAGGATAAACAAGTCCTCTTGATACCATGATTCTACAAGATGAGTCTCCTGCCATAGTTGTGGCCCTCACATAGATGAAAAAAAAGAATTTGTTGCACCTTTCTACGTAACACTAAATATACATGATATGATGATGCATAATTGTATGCTTGATTATGGAGCCTCACACAATATTATGCCCAAAGTAGTCATGGAAAATTTGGGGTTGTAAATAACTAGGCCATATCATGATATCTATTCTTTTAATGCCAAAAAAGTAAAATGTGATGGATGGATCAAAGATATGGTAGTCACTTTGGCTCAACTTCTTATCAAAAGCATAATGATGGATGTAGTAGTGGTTTATGTAATTTCAAACTATGGTATGCTTCTATCAAGAACTTCAGCACAAAAGATGAGTGGTACAATGCACATGAACATGACTTATGCTATTGCACCAGTTTTTGGAGGAGAGAACAAGATATTATACAAAGAAACAAAATTTTCTTATGTGGTTAGTGATTAGGAAAACCCTGTAAATCACCATGTATATGTTGTTAATGAAGATTTTGGCTCTTACATCCTCATAGTAAATGAAGAATACAAGGAGTCTCCCACATTCACACCCCCTTTGGAAATCCCTGCTGAAGAAATACATGGTATGTGGAAAATGTTTTTTGATGGGGCATATTCAAAAGGAGGAGTAGGAGATGGTGTGGCATTCATCCCCCCCAACAAGAAACAGATTCATTTGTGCTACAAGCTGGGGTCTAAAGCCACTAAAAAAGTAATTGAATATGAGGCCCTGATTCTAGGCTCGAAGGCAACAAGAAAAATGCAGATCATTAAGCTAGTGGTATTTGGAGATTCAGAACTAGTGGTGCAGAAAATCAAAGGCCGCTATCAGACAAGACATCCCAGGATGAGGGCATACATAAATCATATATGGGATTTAATTGATAATTTTTATAAGGCTTTTAATATTACTTCTATCTCAATAGAATTTAAATAGCATGATGATTCCTTAGCAGTAGCAACTAGTACCTTTAAAACCCCTTATGTCCCTCAAATGAGGTATGAAATTGAGATAATGTATAGACCATCCATCCTTGATAACATCAAGTACTAGAATTTTTTTGAGGATGACCAACGTATCAAAAATTTCATGGAAGTCATAGAGGAGTTTTCCAATATCCATGTGGACTTAGATGATGAATAATATGGTGACCCCATGATTGAAAGGGAACTTCAAATCACTTTTGAATTTAGTTAATACATGGATGGAAATAAGGTCCTTCAACTCAAGAATAATTTTATCCCCAAAGAATCGGTGCCCCTTGTTAATCCCTAAATAATGGCACATTACCCCTTAATTGGGGCATATTACATTAGTAATTTTTTTATTTTTTTTTATGTCGGCTTGGGTCCATTAGTTATAATTGTACCTCCTAGTCTCCTATATATACCAAGGAAAAATTTTCATTTGGAATCATCTTGTATTTGGAAATTTATGTGGTGTATAAGGAGGTTTCCCCCTTGAAGAGGCTTATTATCTGAAATTCTCTCTTTTTCAAGGCGTTGAGTAGTCAAGGTAGACCCAAACAAGATTAAGGCCATGATGGACTGGTCAATTCCCAAAACATTGAAGAATCTTGGAGGATTTTTGGGTTGGACATGTTACTACCACAAGTTTGTTCGGAACTATGGAACAATAACAACACCTTTAACGACATTAGCTAAGAAGGATGCATTTTCATGGACTCTAGAGGCAACTCAAGATTTTGAAAAACTTAAAGAGGTGATGTGCAAATCTCCTATCTTAACCACACCAGACTTCACAAAAACCTTTATTGTGGAATGTGATGCCTTGGTAAATGGCATTGGTGTTGTTCTAATACAAGAAGGAAGGTCCCTTTCTTTTGAAAGTCAACCACTTAATGGAAAGGACTTACTCAAACCCATTTATGAGAAGAAAATGATGGAAATACTCCATGCATTGAAGAAATGGCGCCCTTACCTAGTAGGTAGGCACTTCAAGGTCAAAATAGATCATGATAGTCTTAAATACTTCTTGGAACAAAGACTATCTTCAGAAGAACAACAAAAATGGGTGACCAAGATGTTGGGTTATGATTTTGAAATCATCTACAAAAAAGGGAAGCAAAATGTTGTGGCAGATGCACTCTCAAGAAAGGATGAATATGTTGAGGACTTTCTCTGTGTTATCTCGATCATCCAACCCGATTGGATAATAGAAGTGAGGGATGAATGGAATAATGACGAAAATGTGTGGACTCTCATTCAAAGGTTGTAGTAGGATTCTAATGCATCAGATACATTTACATGGAAAAATGATTCACTATGGTACAAAGATCGCTTATATTTATGTAAGAACTCCTAACTCAAACAAAATGTACTCTTGGAATTGAAAACCTCTCTAGTAGGAGGGCACTCAGGATTTTTGAAAACCTACCATAGGGTCAAGAAGGAATTTTTTGGGATGGCCTTAAAACTGATGTTCAAAGGTTTGTGGCAAAATGTTTGGTTTGCCAACAAAATAAGGTGGAAACATTTAAGATCCCAGGTCTTTTACAATCATTATCCATCCCAAGTCAGTGTTGGGAGGAGGTTTCCATGGATTTCATCACAGGTTTACCAAAGTCTAAAGGAAAGAGTGTCATCATGGTGATTGTTGATAGACTGACCAAGTATGAGCACTTTTTTGCACTCTCTCATCCTTTCAAAGCCAGTACAGTTTCCACCACATTCATGAAGACAATTCAAAAGCTACATGGAATCCCAAAGATTATTGTAAGTGACAGAGATCCCATCTTCATTGAAATTTTTTGGATAGAATTATTTTATTGTTTGGGTACTCAATTGGCTCATAGCTCATCTTATCATCATTAATCTGATGGAAAATTTGAGATAGTGAACAAATGTTTGTAAGTCTACCTTTGTTTCTTTTTCTATGATAAACAAACACAATGGTTCAAATGGTTACCCTTGGTAGAATGGTGGTATAACACTTCCTTTCATATTGTAAAAAAAATGACACCATTTATGGCACTCTATGGATATCACCCACCTTCCATCACTTCTTCTCTAAAATAAAAATACAAGGTTCAAGCAGTGGAATATCACATTGAGCACCAACAAAAAGTTCTCCAACTCTTAAAGGATAACCTGACCATGGCACATAATTGCATGAAACAACAAGCAGATCAACATTGCAGTGAAAGAAGTTTTGAAGTAGGGGATTGGGTATTTTTAAGACTACAACCATACAAACATATGTCCTTCAAGAAAGCTAAGAAGGATAATAAATTATCACCAAATTATTATGGCCCTTATAAAGTGTTGCAAAATATTGGTACTATGGCATACGAATTGGAATTTCCTGCATCTTCACAAGTACACCCAGTTTTCCATGTTTCATGCTTAAAGAAGGTTATAGGTGAAAATATCCTAGTTCAAACTATATTGCCATAACTTGATGAGGAAGGAAAAATCATATTGGAGCCTGAAGATATCACTGACACAAGAATGCACCAGCTGAGGAATAGATTCATTTCAAAGTATCTCATTAAGTGGAGGAAACTACCTATTGAAGATTCCACTTGGGAAGATGAGTCTTTTATACATAAGCATCCAGAATTACTCAAGAGTTGCAGACATCACTTGTTTGAAGGGGAGGGGCATGTTAATCCCTAAATAGTGGCACATTACCCCTTAATTGGGGCATATTACATCAATAATGTTATTTTATTTATGTCGGCTTGAGTTAATTAGTTGTAATTGTACCTCCTAGTCTCCTATATATACCAAGGAGACCTTTTCATTTGGAATCATCTTGTATTTGGAAATTTATGTGGTTTATAAGGAGGTTTCCCCCTCGAAGAGGCTTATTATCTGAAATTATCTCTTTGTCAAGGCATTGAGTACGTATTCTAAGGGTTTTTTTATGCTATTTTGATATTTGGTTCTTAACACCCCTGGAGCATCTCTTTGATATAAATGGCATACATGTAAATCCAACAGTCCTTCCTAAAAATAACAACACTAAAGAATGCAACATTGGGACAGATAAAGAGCCCAAACTAATAAAGTTAGCTAAAGAGATTCCTCATGAGTACAAGGAATAATATCTACAATTGTTTAAGGAGTACATGGATGTTTTTTCCTGGAAATATGAATACCTAAAGACTTATGATACCAACATCATACAACATAGAATACCACTTAAGACTGGTACTAAGACCTTTAGGTAGAAACTAAGGCAGGAAAACCCGCTCTTACTACCAACCCTTGAGAAAGAGGTGAGGAAATTACTTAATTCCAAAATCATTATTCCCCTTAGATATTTTGAATGGGTGGAAAATTTGGTTCCAGACAAGAATAAGAGTGGAGATATAAGACTTTGTGTGGATTTCATAAACCTGAACAAATTCTCACTAAAGGATAATTACCCTCTGCCAAAGATGGATCGCATACTTTAGAAAGTAGTGGGATAAAATAGGATCTCCATGATGGATGGTTTCTAAGGATATAACCAGGTGGAAATGCATTGGAAAAGATAGCCTTCATAACCCCATGGGGAACTTTCATGTATGAAAAAATTTCCTTTGGTTTGATAAATGCAGGAGACACATTCTAATGAGCTATGGAAATAGACTTTGTGGGAGATAAAGATAGATTCATTGGCGTATACCTTGGTGACATGAATGTATTCTCTAATATAGATGAATATCACATCGAGCATTTGAGGCAAAACTTTGTGATCAAGTGAAAAATATTTGGCATCTCATTGAAACCAAAAAAGTCTTATTTTGCAATGACAGAGGGGAAGCTCCTAGGCCATATTGTATCAAAGGAAGGGGTAAATATAGATCCATAAAGAGTGGACGAAATTAAACAAATTGCTCTTCCTAGAAAAAAAAAGGAGATACAATCCTTCCTAGGCAGGATTGACTTCTTGACAATATGTGTTCCAAATTTTGATGAGATGGTAAGGCATGTCACTAACATGTTGAAGAAGGATCATGGAGTAAAATGGAATACTAAATCTAAAGAGTCTTTCTAGTGAATCAAAGGGGCATTGGGAGAATCACCAGTGCTAGTTGGCCCAAACTATGATAAAGAGTTCCTTGTCTTCTCTTTTTCTTAAAAAAGTACTATTGTTGTTGTATTGTTACCAAAAAATAAAGAAAATCAAGAGCATCCCATAGCCTTCTTAAAAAATGCTTTAAGAGATGTTGAACTTAGATATACCAACCTGGAGAAATAATATCATGTCATGGCCAAGGCATTGAAAGCATTTAGATATTACATAATGCATTAAAAAATATTTTCCTTTGTACATATTAATGAAATAAAGGATATTCTTACCTAGCCTGACAATGAAGGAAGAAGGGGTAAATGGATGTCCAAACTCCAAGAATATGATTTGGAAATCAAAACCACTAAGCTGATAAAGGGACAAGGACTAGCTAAATGGTTGGATGAATCAAATTGTTGGGCTCTTGATATAAATTCTCTATCAAAAAACAACATGAAAATAGAACTAGAAGAAGATGAAACACAAGAACCATCTTCGAAGGTAAGTCCTAAATTTGTTAAATCTGATTGGTATAAAGATGCAATTTTCTACCTGTAGAATTTAAGCTTCCCACCAGCATGGGACAAAGCTAAGGCCAAATCCATCAAACTCAAGGCTGTAAAATACTGTATTTTGGGAAAAAATTGTTTTGGAAAGATCCAGGAGGAATATTGTTGAATTGCCTTACTAAAAAAGAAATAGAGGGAATTATCACTGAGTTTCATAAGGGGATATGTGGAGGCCACCATGCTTGGAGAGCCACTGCATACATAATTCTCAGAGCTGGTTATTACTGACCCTTGTTAATATCTGATGTAAATTGCATGGTTAGAGCCTGTGTAGAATGTTAAATATTTGCAGGAAAGAAAAAATTGTAGCCTCTTCCACTCATACCCATCAAAGCAGAGACACCTTTCCAACAATGGGGATTGGATTTCATTGGTGAAATGAATCCAAATTCAAGTGGGCAACACAATGGATCTTGATAGCCATAGATTACTTCATCAAGTGGGTGGAGGCTATTCCCACCCAAGTAAAAACTGACACATTCATTATCAAGTTTCTCGAAGAGAACATTTTAGCAAGGTTTGGATGTCCTAGAAAGCTCATAACTGAAAATTCCCAAGCCTTCAAATATTCTAATCTTATGCATTTTTTTCAAATTACAATATAGAGCTTGGACACTTCACTTCCTATTACCCACAGGGAAATGACTTGGCTGAGTCATCCAACAAGAATCTCATCAATATCATCAAGAAGATGTTGTCCCTGAACAACAAAGCATGGGATTCTCATTTAAAATATGCATTGTGGGAAGATAGAGTAACCATCAAGAGTTCCATTGGAACTTCTCCTTTTTTAGTTGGTGTATGGATCAGAGGCCATTTTCCCCATCCAACTTAGCCTTCCTATGATGAAGTTACTACGATATGAAGAATCATATTCAGATGATATGTAGAGAAGAATCAACCAACTAATTGAATTCCAAAAAGTAAGAGATCAAGTGAAAATGAAGTCCCAAGTTCATCAAGCAAAAATAAAAGAAATTTTTGACAAGAGGACCAAGGAAAGAAGCTTCAAGGTAGGATACCTAGTCTTAAAGTGGGATTACAGAAGAGAAACAAAGGAAAAACATGGGAAATTTGACAATCTTTGGATTAGATCCTTCCAGATCATTGCAGCAAAAGAAAACAACACATATGAATTGGCACAACTGGATGGAGAGTTGTTTGGGGCTCTTGTAAATGGGAGGTTCTTCAAACACTTCTTATAGTACTGAATGCTGCAAAATTTCTTACCCTGTACATAAATAAATATTTTTCCATTTTTGTTTATGTCTTTTTAATTTTCATTCATTCACCATTTGTTACACAAGTGAATAGTTAGGGTTCTAATGACGTAAGTTGTTGAGAAATTTTGTTTCACCTATCAGATCATTTTTCAGGTGAGCAAGGGGGCCTTTTTACTTTAACATGGACTCCATAACCCAACAGGAGAAGACACTTGGTCTACAGTTCTCAGAATACCACAAGGGTATGTTGTCCTCATTGGAGCCAAGATGTTAGTATTGGATTTGATCCAGTCAGTAATATGCATGATGATCGAGGTTATTAGGCCGAATTCAATAAGACAGAGGTTAAATGAAATCTTATAGCCCTAGCATCCCAAGGCCGATTTTTCCAAGCACCTGAGCGCTTATCAATATCATAAAAGGGGATAATATCACTTCAAAATGGATTAAATCATTTTCATACAAGGGTTGGATCATGTGTCCAAGACGTAAGAGCCAAGTGTTGATGAATGTGTGGGGCTCGATCATCCAATGGTTGCAAGCAAGCCTTATCTATGATGGAAAGCCTATGTCACATTGGGAAAGTCCATGGGAGTTAGCACGTTCTTGGGGTGCGACAATGGTTTTAAGAGCCACATGTTTAAGGCTAAATGGTGTCGCATGATAGGGATACAGAAAAAAAAAAAACCACTCCCCTAGGGTCGTGACAATGGTATTCTAGTTTTTTCAAGATGTCTATCCACCCACTCAACACATATCTTCCCACCCACTCAGCGCCACATGAAGCCAACGCAACAATCCACCTGGGACACTGAGGAAACCAGAGACAACCATACACACCAACAAGAAATTTTTTGATCCATTCAAAGACAACCACTTGTACAAAGGGGCCCACTGGGACTCTGGTCGTCGTATCAAACTTAGCTACACATAGGCTGAGCCCAAAGACACTTTAACACTGACATGGACCAATATTAAGTTGCCATGTGTCTGTGGATCCATGATGACATCAACATAACGACACCCAAAATTTCATGCTCTCTCCCAAGTTTTCAATGGCGCTAAACCATTGGGAAAAAATGTGTGTTTTAAACAAAGGCATGAGGAGGAATATTTCAAGTGTATGATGGATACATTGATGGCCTGCCAAATTAGTTGGAAAATATTCAATGCATAACAAGACATTTGGAATCATGTCTACATCCTTTCACCAGTCATCATATTGCTTCCTACAATGGATAGAGGACAATAATCATTGTCTAGACATGCACACTCATGTGATCCTCATAGCTTAGTAGATCAGGATGGGTGTGATGAATCACTTCATCCCATTAGTTTTCTCCACCAAACATGTGTCGAGCTCCTATAAGATAAAACCAAATGATTAGAAGGAACTAATCTATGAGTAGTTTTGTTTCTAAAGGTGACTTACTGAGATGTCAGGTGTCACAGATGATAACCCACCTCAGCATTCTCTCCCTTTGGGAGAAGGTAATCAACCATATTGGATACATACATAGGGAGAGTGTGTTTTTCATTCTGCAAAGGAGAGAATTTCCTTCTTTGGTATCACTAGAAAACATCTGATAGCCGAAGGACATGTGGTAATCTACCTTAAGGTGAAATTGCCAATCCCATCAGTGCACTGGAGAAGCTTGAGGCAGAAGATTCATAGGATTGGTCAATCGTGCCTTGTTTTAATTGGGCAGTGTTAGATGAGAGGAAACGACTAACCCTTCTCCTCGCTAACCCAGGTCCAGAGCGTTGAGAAAAATAATGGGAATCAATAAAATCACCTAGAGAGATCTAGGTAGAACCACAGATCGAGAAATTGGAACATCTCTCTTAACAATGTGACGGGTCATCTTTGGGGATAAAAATCATTTTTAACCTAGTAAAAAATCAGTTACAAAAACCGGAGAGATATCAAGATTCTGACATGCAATACTTGTTTTTCAAGAAACAATATTGGTCTAAACAAATTATTTTCCTACAAGTGAAGATCCTATAAATTAATATAAGGAGCTTATTTTTCAGGTGGACACTTTGGGGAATTTGAGAGTTTCTTACAACCATAGTTGTTTGATCAAAACCTCAGTAACATACATATATTTAAGGCCAAAGGCTTCATGAGATTCATCCCCCACGTTATGTTTCAGTCTGTATTTCTTTTTGTGCATGTGCTCTTGTAAAATCCACCATCTCATTTTGGATTCTTGTATCAAATCCCCATTAATAAAATCTCAAGCATCAAGTTATATATCATGTTCAGTGTAACTGTGTGTTGTATGCTTATGATAATGAAATGATTTCTTCTTAAAAATGGCAACTTCTTGTCATTTCTCCATATGTTTAATTATCTACATAAGGTACTTCCATGGATTTAAATGTTTCAAGATGTCTATTGTTTGATGCATGTTTTAATGATCTGGTATATTTGTTAAAACTGATGAATTCTTAATCGTTCAACACATTATTCTTTTCCATAAACTATGAGATTCATTCTTTGCAGTGTCTCCTATTTTTATCATGTATTTATTCTAATCCATCACTTCACCCATATTTAAACTCAATTATCTAAAACACTTGTGGAAAAATTCCTCTTAGGGCTGGAAGTTTTAATATCTGGACTGAGATTGTTTGAGGGCCAATATTACTGCAAGCATGGATTTAAGGCTCACCCTGAGTCTTATCCCCCGAGGTGCCTTGACATCATTCCATGACAACCTGGAACATTTTGAGGGATAACATGAAGAAGGAATTACAAGTGTATGTTAAACAAAATAATTTTCCCTAAAATCCTAATGGTGACCATAGATTTCCTCGACCAAGACCTCCTATACCAGAAAATGATAAGATGCCTCCTAAGCCAACATTGCCCGAGAATGATGAGATTGAGTTGAAATTTTACATGGCTAGCATATTGGAAAAGGTTAATGTACCTTCACCTCTTATAGAAATAATCAAGATTCCCTTGATGAGAAATAAGGTAGAAAAAAATTTAATGTACAAGGTGAATCTGCGGATCCTCCTAAATTATTTCAAGAAAACCATCTTAGATGAATAAATGAGGACTACCCACCCTTCTTCATCACCCTAGAGGTAAAAAACACATGGGTTAATAATTTCATTCTTGAATTTGGGTAATCTGCCAATATAATGACATTAAAAGTCATGAGACAATTGGGCTTGGAAATCACTAGACCTTATGGGAATGTTTGTGGGATTTAATCCAAGGAAATCCAAGTGTATGGTCTAATATAAGGCTTGCTTCTCCACCTTGCAAGTTATCCTAAGATAGTATGTGTGATGGATGTTGTATTCCTTGATGTTCCAGATACTTGGGGAATGTTTTTATCAAAGAAGTGGTCTGCAACATTGGGTGGAAATTTGTAGATGGATTTTTCATATGCCAAAATTCCAATAGGAAAGGACAAAACCACCCTCTTATACAATCAATCCAAGAAGAATATTCATGTGGAAGCTCTTGAATATGACTTTGAATACAAATCACACCTAGAGGAGATTCACCCCGATAAGCTTATAGATTCCCCTCTTGGAGTTGACTTGGATAGCCTCCCTCAAGAAGAAGAGATTTTAGATATAATATGGCCTAGAAGGGAGGAATGCCAAGAACAAATTGACAATTATAAAGATAAGGAAATTAGTTCCATTACAATCTTAAAGAAGGGAAATGAAGTAGAGTTACACAATGATGTTAGAAGAGACATTTCCCTAATGAGGTACCATCCTCCCACTTTGGAATGAGAAGAACATATTCAAGAGGAAATGAGTAATTCCAGAGCAAAAGATTTTCAACAAGGGAGACTAGTATTGATGTGGGACAAAAGGAAGGGAAATCCAACTATGAATAAGGAGTTTGATTATTTGTGGCAAAGTCCCTGCAAGGTTGAGGAGAATTTTGTCAATGATTTCTACTACTTGTCTACACTAGAGGGAAGGATATTGCCACAACCCATTAGTGTGTCCCTTCTCAAGCCCCATTATGGGGAAGAGACCTAAATTCTTGTTTCTTGAGCTCAAGTTAGGTAGGTAGTTCAGGTAGGTCATTTTAATCCTTGCATCTCATTTGTATATATTTTTGAATCATGCATTCATGATAGTATAATTTGCATATTTTACTTGTTATTGTTGTTGCTTTATGTCACTTTAGTTTGATTTTTGAAAATGTAATTTTTTTTCTTTCTAGCATGATTTCGGTATACTAAAACAGGTAAATCACATCCTCCTACCTTTGCTACTAAAGTGATAGTGTTGTTAGAAGTGATTGCAGGATTGAAAGTCTTGGAAAACCAAATATGTTAAGGTTCTCATGTGCTCTACGGTGAACACATGTCCCCATGTTAGAGCCAGATGTTACCCCCCCCCATCCTAAGGGTAACTAGAGGAGATCATGCCTCATGGCCCACAATGAAGACAATGATAATGTTGATGATGATGATAAACATGTCCACCATAGCAACCCAACTTCCCCCCTCAGATTTCATCTTCTACTTTGGATCAATCAAGCTCATCACATCCAGTCAACGCAAGTGTATGGGAGATGGTAAGACAATGTCACCATGAGGTTTGTTAGTCCTTCTTTCATGTGAAGTGTTGTGCTTAATGTACTATAAATGTGAATGAGGATCATTGGTTAGAGTTAGATAATGGATCATAAGATCAAGAAGTTATGTTTTTTTTCCTTGTTTCACCTTGGTGGCCAACATCTATGCCCCAGTCTTGTGTT
>ML830997.1:18776-34456 GCA_009831015.1 Picea engelmannii | reverse complement strand
GGGGGGGGGGCTCGAAAAGGGGTACTACTAGGGGAGGGGGGGGCTCACAAGTGTAACGTTCCTGTCATAATGTACTAAAATTAGGTAATGGTTCATGGTTCATTCTCTCATGAGAAGAGGGGATGAAGGCCTGAAGATTGATTGAAAATGATAACAAACGAAGAATAAAGAAAGAATAATGCTAAAGAAAGAAAGAGAAAATAACAAATGACTCTCAAAATCCAATTGATACTTGAGCTCTACACTTTCTGCTTTCACCCCAGTCCCAAGTAGTAATGTTATACCTTGAAACGTTATAAAGGGGACTTGCAAATATGATAAGAGGAAAATAAAAAGGCAGATTAAGGGGTTGGAAAAACGTAGCACTTAGAAAGTGGTAACTCAAGAACAAGTTCACCCTCCACAAAGGTGTTCATAGAAGTAGATTCAATAACACCATAAGCCATGAAGTAATCCCAATGCATACCACTATCACACTTACTCTTGAAGGGTTCTTTTCTTTCACTATTTCCCATAGGACTTATCACTCTACTTGGGTCTTTTCTTTCATTTTTTTTGTTGGCACACCTAGTAGGGTTTGATGAAGGTCCTCCCATATTCAAACTTGCAAACTTACTTAAAGTCTTGAGCTAATGTGAAATTTGATGGGGATATGTAATGTGAACTGTTTATGTGGCTTATATCTTAAGTAACAATTTATTTTGCATGATCTAAGGACTGCTATATCTTATGCAAATTGGCTTGATTTAATACTTTGTTTTGATTTGGATGCCCCTAACATGGTATTTTGAAGGATGCCCTAGGCTTTCACCCAAGACGTTGTGTTTAATACCCTAGTTTTGAGTCCCCATATTAAATAATGTACTTTTTTTATTTTATGAAAGGTCAGAGTGCCCAAACAATTAAAAGAGGTTAGAGTGCCTATGAAATGTAATGCTTTGATCATTATTAATAATAAAATATATCGCCGACTACCAGACAGACAAGGACAAGAGTTATAGGGAGCTATGATTCCACGAGAGAGGGGGGATAAAGGGGATAAATATTTTAGGTTGGAGAGAAGAGAGCTGGTGTACTTTGGATTGTTATGTGTTGAAAAACCTATGATATATTGAGTGATGACTGGTTTGGTAAGCCGAGTGTCATTTTGGAACCTATCCTTGTGGATTCATAGCCCTGGCTTGAAGGTGACCTATTTTTGAGACTTAGAACAACAACATCTATGGTTTGGTGGAATGTCATTGGTTTGCAGTTAGTTAGTTATTGATTTTGTTTAAGATAAGTTCTCTCTATCATGGTTTCCTTTGATTGTATATTTTTTTTCGTTGTGTATTAATTATTATCTCTAAGATTTGTTTTTATAATATGGATGCTTGCTGGTTATTGCTATGCATGGAATATTATTCATTCTTTTAGGCTATAGCATGAATCTTGATTATCACATGTGAGTCTTTCATGCTCCTTTATTAATTAAATGTTATCATAATTCGAAATCAGTGCCAGAAGTGAGTTTTTGGAGTAGCGTGACCTGACCTTGGTTGTTGGGTATGTTACAGATTGATATCAGAGCTTCTGTTTGAAATATCAGACTAGTATGGGTCAAAATGAGTGCGAATTGGGTAGATTCACTATCACAAATTCGATTTGTATGAATTTAGGGAAAAACAATGGAAAATTAGAGAGAAAATCCCCGAATTTGTGAGAAGATCCAAGTTTAAATGATTCAACATTGTCTAATAATTTTAATGGATTCGATATGCATAGTTGCAGACTCAAATTCGACTCGAAAGGTAAAAAAAATTCAAAGTTTTAATGGTCATTGTAGAGTTGGGTAGAGTTTGGAGAATCGATGGTCGAGATCATGTTCGATCTCCAGATCAACAACCTAGATTCCTCCTTGAAAATTTTAAAAATTCTAATGTTTATAAATTTTGGAAAAGTTACCAAATTGACGATGTGTATTCGTTTTTTGTTTTTTGGGAAATCAAAGAAAATCGACGATCAATATCATCTTGGATGAGAGATCGATGGCCTAGATTCACTTCGGATTTTGTCTAAATTTTCTAAGTGTTGAAGTTCGCCGACATAGGTCTTCGATGGTCGATGGTTGGGGATCAATGATTTTGGTGAAGTGTTGAAGTTCACCAAAAGACATCTCTAAACGTTGATGGATGATGGTCGGGGATCGACAAGGTTGGTGAAGTGTTTAAGTTTGACCAAAATGCGTCTCTGAACATTGATGGTCGATGGTCAGGGATCGATGAGTTTGGAAAAGTGTTGAATTTAGGCCAAAATACATCTCAGATCAATGATGGTCGATGGTCAGGAATTGATGAGTTTTGATGAAGTATTGAAGTTCTCCAAGAGACATCTTCGATTTTCGATGGTCAATGATCGGGGATTGACAGAATTTAGAAAATTTTTCATTCAACCAAAGGAAATATTTTAACTCTAATGGTCGATGATCAAACATAAAAAAAATTAGTGCGAAGTTCAAAATTTATTCCGAGAGAAACTGTCGATGGCCGATGGGGAAAAGATGATGATGATGTGACATGCCACGTCAGCATCCATGTGCCATGCCATGAAATCCCAATTGATGCCTTGGGATGATGTGTCATGCCATGTCAACATCCATGTGTCATGCCACGTCAGTGAGAATATCATCGATCATTGATGGTCGGGGTTCGATGATATTTATGAGCAATCTTGGTTATCCAAGGGATATCGTCGATGGTCGATGATCGGGCATCGGGGAGATCCATGGGAAACTTTTGGTTCGCAAAGAGAAATGACTGATGGTCAATGGTTGATGATCGGGTGTCATGGAGATCGATGGGAAAGTTGGTTTATGGTCGATCGCCGATAGAGAGAGGATCAATGGTCCAGATCTATTCCGATTTGAGATCAACGACGCGGATTGCCACATAGGCAAGATTGTCCATTAGTTTAAAAAAATCAAGTTTGGAGCCATTTTCTTATTTTGGCCATAATTGGAACAAATTACGTCATATTAGGATGAAACTTATTGTTTTTGTTTGCAGAGAGGAGATATACAAAAGTTTCAGAGAGGACCATTGTCCATTTCTGCTTGGATTTGTTATAAATTGCAAAATAGTGGTTTTTTTATATCTGGGTCTAGATCATTGGTAGAGATCTAGATTAAGACGAAACTCTTGGAGGGAGTCTAGAAAGAAAACACAGAAATAACCCACGAAGAAACTAAATAAATCCTAAGAGGATTGGAATGGGGATGCTGAAATAGGCCAAAATCCATTATCTCGAGCCACTTTTTGGAGATTTTTTCTATTTTCAGAGCAAAAAAAGTGACCCTAGATCACAAATTTGGAAAATTTTCTTTACTCAAATTTTTATATACTCATTAATACAAACAAAATTGGTTTAATGAAATTTTCCCATAAGTCAACAAATTGAGAGATAGTCAGTTTTGCTAAAACTTTTAAGTATGGAAAAATGGGTGAAAAAGGATAGGTTTCATTTCCATATTGTTGCGGGTTTTCACTAGAGAATTAGCTTGAAAATATGAGAGTTTTTATGAATTCTCTTTAATTACTGTTATCCATTTCTCATACAAAAGTTTCTCTAGTTCCTGACATATTTTATTTTGTAGTTGACAGAAGTTGGCCTTTCAATAAAATTACACCAGTGAAACCAACTTTTTCAGGAAGCCATAACTTTCAACTTGGTGATCGAATTGGGGCATGAGTATAGTCGTTGGAAATTTTATTTAGTGGAGAATAACTTGGAATTATTATAATTTGGAGAATTATGATATAATTCTTCATGAGTTGATCATAACAATAACATGTAGCATTAATTGATGAACCTTTTTTATATTTATAATTCTAACAAAAATGGTTGCTTGCACATTTTGCAGAATTAGGGAATATAAACACATCAATTCAAGATAAGAATGCAAATTTGGGACATGGGGGAAGGACAAGGAGCCTTGAATCATGATAAAGAAGCCAAAGGTCAAAATATTAGTGTTGGTAATGCATAGACATAATCAAATGGGAACATGAGCAAAGGGGAACAAGAATTAATAGAGATTGCGAGAAACCTAAAAATAGAAGTGCAGAGTTATCAAGCATACAATGAGAGGTTTATGAGAGAACAAAACCAAATAAATGATCAAATTATGCAAAGCCTAAATTAATTGCATAGGAAAGCAAAGAATGGATTAGACTCAAGGCAGGAGGAAGAGGGCTGACATTATGAAAGAAGAGATGACTACATAAGAGCTAATCATTCAAGAAGTGCTAGTAGAACTCACAGAAATTACTCACCTCCTTACTCAGAAAGGAAATTTTATGCATCTAAAGAATCCATAAGAAGTACATAAGTGTCTCCTGTTAGACACCAAAAAAGAAGACATGAATTGAACAATTGACAAGGAGAGCTAAGGAAACTCAAGCCACCATATTTTGATGGTGAAAGAGAAAGGGAAGATGATATTGAAGCCTAGTTTCTTGGAATCAGAAAGTTGTTGATGGGGCCTAAATCCCCTGACTTAACAACAGGAACCAAACCTGCCACCGAGGCCCAATTAGACTCTGCAGTGTTTGGAGTGGAATGGTTCTCTAGATCTTACGATCTAGTCAAATTATCGATGAGATTTTGTGTTTTTGGGTGAAGGCTCTTCCTTCACTTAGGATATTTCTTCTCTGTATTCTCTCTTAGATGGGAATGTTACGAGATATGCAAGCCAATATAAACCAACTTGACAAAGACAGGACAAAAGTTTTAACAATTGGGAAGGGGTCGAGCTTGGGATAACCCGCTGCTCGAGCATGCAAACAATGATCTTATGCCAGAGGGCCTAGTACTAATACTCTAACCGAACGAGCATCTGACTACTGTCTGAGAAAACTACTTGACAGAAAGAAAACGTATATGTAATCAAGATAATGGCAAGAAAAATAATTCATCTACCAAGAAATTCATCACATAGTTGAGGTAAACTACTTAGCATAAAGAAAAAGAAACACATATGTAATCAAGATCACGGTAAGAAATATAATTAATCTACCAGGACATTCATCACATAGAAGCACAACGATTTTACTTTCATCATTTAAAGCAAAGAACATCAAAACATTGCACTAGATAACTTGACAATAGAATTAATTGCTCTTACTCATTTACTGCAACATTCATGGAACATGAAAGGAAGTAATTCTTCTCCAACTCCAATCACATACATCTGATGAAAAATAGCTCGTCTTTGGTCCAGAAGGGATTCTTAAATCATAGCAGTCTCAAAATAATTATCAACAACCACAACAAAAAATGTTCTTACAACAACCATCGACCTCTTGACCATCGATCAATGTCCCTATTTATAATATAAAGTCTTAACAGTAATTAACGGTAAAATACAATTTGAGCTAATAAAAAATTGCCACGTGGCGTTATCATCTAACAGTCTTTCAACAGTCTACCTGAGTTGTTTCTTGAAAAGGGTGGGCTCTTTCATAATCAGACCATCTGATAAATATTTCTTCATAGGTGTTGGCCCATGGAAATATGTGTTGTTCCATTGGAGCCACATATATTCCCCTGATGTCTGTTGTGTGCGCTCGATACTTTGCAAGGCTGAAGTTCAATTTCTGAAGCATGGTTCTGGCTTTGATTGGATATCCTGCGAACTGTTGTACTTGCCCTAGCTTTGCATCAGTGACCCTTGCGCATTCTTCGGCCTATAACACATCTTGTTCGGCGCATAGCTTGATTACTTCGTTTAGGTCAATCAACATATTGGGGATGCCGATATCGGGGAGCCTGACATACTTCATCGCTTCAGTGTTTCTTTCGGTTCTTCGACGAGGTCAAAGGACACACTCTAGTCGGTAATTAGGAAGGTTCTTCCTGCAGTTAAAACATAAGTAGTGTAGCGATTAAGAAACCTATGATAAGACATAAACAGATAAAAAGATGAACATGTACCTTCGTAGCTTTCTAGTCTCAGTCGTTTTTAATACTTACGCGATCCCAAATGCTTCCTTTGAGTGACCTGTGAAGTCGTCGCTCCTCTTTGGTTTAAATGAATACATCAGCATGCCATAGTGTGGCTAATCAAATACTATAGTCATGAATACATAAATTATCATAATAGTTACTTGACCTTTAGGGTCGAAAAAAAGGGTGTCGAGGAAGAGTTAAGCGTGTATGTGCTTCCAAGAGGTCAGATATCGTACAGAGAAAGTCATTAAATGCCTCCAGAAACCATACCACCAAGCGTGCCAAGCATCATTCATCAATAACGGAGGCTCAAAATTTCAAAAGGATCGAAAGGATCGTACCGCATGTTTTCTTGCAACCCCAATCGACAATGCTTTCATGTTCTAGATCGCATCCGTCGATCAGCTGTGGCGTGCCAATTTTTCCAAACATCAGTCGCAAGGTGAAGGTATTATGTTGGCATGCCTAGTGTTTCTCCTTGATTTATCTATAAATTCCAGGAGCTTTGTGAGAAATTCTACGTATATGTCGAGCTCGTATTCCCTGGAATTCTATTTTGGTAAGTTCGTCTTGGCGACGTCCTGTTCAGAAATTATTTATCATCCGCAGATGCCTTGAGTTCCTTATGTTTTTTGCAATTACGGGATCCCCTTCAAACATGGGATGAGGTCTGTGAGGCAGCCGGAGTGCCGTGTCTCAGCCCCAGTGTGCCTGGGACTCTTTCTTATTGGCTTCTTGTGTACTTGAGACTCCAATGAGAGGCACAGGTATATGCTCGGAGGTAGTGTCAGCGTCCACAGAGGAGCTAGGGATGGTTGCAGATATGTCTGAAAGATCCATGCTGGAGACTGTGCCTTCTTCAGGCCCGAAACCACAGAGAAGAGGAAGGCCTAGGAAGAAAGATCGGGAAGGAGAGGAGGACTGCCCCAAGGCCGAACTGAGTGCATTTTCGACTCTTGAGGATGGTCAAGACCACTGACAAAGGAGGCAGGAGAAGAGAGGGGAGGGCAGAAGCATTGGTTACTTCCGTAAAAAAATTTGCTCATCAAGTAGAGTAGGCTCAACTTGCAATAGTCGAGCTCTACCAAGAGAATAGAGAATTGCGATGTCAGTTGACGGAAAAAAACTAGGGGATACTGCTATTGCAAGGTCGTGCAGGAAGCACCATTTGGCTACAGAGACGACTTCGGGAAGCACAATACATGATTTTGCAGGTGTGCGAGGCGCATGGAATGGCAGCAATAGAGAAACATAAGACATCACAAAGTGAAAAAGACAATCTGAGAGAGGACCAGCACACAGGAGGCATATAGTTGGAGGGTTCTCGCTCCGTGTTCTTGGAAGTGTTGCTTAACATCTCTTTGTCTTTCTTCTTTTGTAAAATTTTGTAATCTTATGGCGACCGGGCCGGTTAGTCGAGTCGTCGGGGTTGTCTATTCGTATGTAAACTAGGCTTGGTGGAAGTTTTGATTGTGTATTAAAAAGAAAAGAAGGTGTTTGAATGTATCATGCTTTTTTCGGATGTGAATCAATTGTGTATTCTTATTCAAGTCTTTTACGTAAATTATTAGATTTTTGGGGATCATTGTTATTTCGTCGTGAGTCTGTTAATGCTTTTCTTTGTAAAATCTTTGATATCAATTAATACTTCTATGGAATTATTGAATTTGGTTATTGAAAAAAAAAATTAATCATGGAAAGACATTCGGCTAATGGATAAGAATCATACTTGGATTCTCACTTGCACCGAAAGTACTTGAGAAAAGGCTAGAGGCCACAGCTTTCGATACCGGGCGGCAAGAGTAATTATCATGTCAAGGAAATAATTAGTTTTCCCTCGCCGATACCGAACTTGTTTCAGGAGTTCGGCAGTCGACAATGTCTCTTTATCTATGCATGATGCTTATAATTTCACTTTTATGTCAAACCTGAAAAGGTCAGCTTTCGGTGAAATCATTTCCGAGGCAGTTCGTAAGAAAGAAACACTACTATCGTCCGACACCAACGAAGGCCGGTACTCGGCTACTTTGACTTCTCAAAATTATTTTTGCCACCTTAATCTTTCACCAATGACGAACTTCTCTAGGGAGTCGGGAAAATTTCGGGTCGTTGATTCCTTGGTAGTCATTGTGTCTCTTAAGATGGTTCGAAACATATAAGATAAGTGGATTATCAGTCTTAGAACAAGGCAAGAACAATCAAAGGTGGAAAAAAAGGTGGTACCCAAAAGGAAATGGTCACAGAAATTTTAGGGTGTGTTGAGTACTCAACATAAGTATTTTCAGTTGTACAACTACTCATCTAACCTAGAAGCTAGAATTTCCACATACCATATGCATGGAAAAGTTGATATGTGGTGGGATCAACTAAAGACTTTTGAGCACATTAATGAGAGTAGGATCACTTGGAAGTAGTTCAAAAGATATTTTCATAAGGAGCACCTTCATAACACTTCTATGAAAATAAGATGCAAGAGTTATTTGAACTCAGGTTGGGAAGAACGACCATGGTAGAATATGAAAAGAGTTCTTAGGATTGTTGAAGTATGTGGAGTTTATCAAGGATGAAAAGGTGAAGATACAAAGGTTTTTTAGTGGACTACCATCCTTTTATAAGGAAAAGATTCAATATGATGAGCCTAGGACTTTGACAGAGACCATTAGAAAGGCTAAGTACCTGTATGAGAAAGGAAAGGGTAGATAATCCTTGCAAAAATATTGAAAGGGTAAGAAGAATGAGAAATATGATCATAGGAGGAAGAGATTCAAACCTCCTTTCAACAGAAACAATCGTAATAAAAATCAGCAATATCAGTCTACTAAGAATGAATCCAAGAGAGAAGACTCATTGGGGAAAAGGGGAAGACCACCAATAAAATGTTGGGGATGCAAAGAAGATCAAATGTACAAGGATTATCCTCACAGAGAATAAAAAATGAATACCATGCACAACATCCAAGAGGCTACAACAGTAGAAGACATGGGAAGAATATATGCTATCTTAGAATATCGACAAGCAAAGTACCAATCCAATATGATCAAAGTGGAAGGTGGAGACATAAGGAGACTTTTAGGTCCATCTGATGTGCATATTGGAAAAAAAAAGTCAAAATTCTCTGGAATCAAGTCATAGAACGGATAAAATTTCAATGGACTTGCTACGGTCTTGAAGATGCTACTTGGGAGCATGAAGATGTCATGTGGGCAGAGTACCCATGACTTTTTGAAGAATTTTGAAATTTTGATTTATGTTTTGTATATGCACCAAGGAAAGTGCCAAAATAAGGGGGAGGGGAATGTAATTTCCCAGTTTTGAGTCCCTAGATTAAATAATGTATTTTTCTTATTTTATGAAAATTCGGAGTGCCCAAACAATTAAAAGAGGCTGGAGTGCCTAGGAAATGTAATGTTTTGATCATTATTAATAATAAAATACATCATGACGTCTAGACAGACAAGGACAAGAGTTATAAGGGATACGATTGTTAGAAAGTAATTGACATGCTCATTTAACCATAGACAATATAATAATATTGTCACCCAACCATAGTCCTAAGCCACCCTCGAGCACCTTAACCTTGACAGAGAATGATTTTAGAAGCAAACTAATAGCCAACCACATCTAATGCATAAAGATAAACAAGACTGATCATAAATTCCAACCATAACCAATAGAAAGTCTGAGCATAAACCATGAATACAGATTGCAACAATTGTCGGTTGTAGTTGCTCCCCAGACTTGTGCACTTGCCCAGTTTTTATAGTGCACACCTCTTCCTAGCTGAAATTTCGAGCTGTCTGGTACAAAATGAAGTCTGACTACTTGTATTTATACTTTTTTCCTGAGTTGTCTGGTCCGACTTCTCATTCTGGATGCTAAATACTTAATATTAGTTATTTCCTTGAGTCGACTTGTCTTCTAGGGTTAGGTTTAACACTTTAGGGTTTCTTATTGCTTCCTGAAATATTCTATTCTCATCAGGGTTATATGTGGAGGTAAATACCTCCTACAACTACCATAATATGAACACTCCCTCCTAGCTAGGGAGCTATTGAAGGCAATGGTATTGAGCACAAACATACCATTGAACCGACAACATCATCATAGTTGTACATACCATCTCATGATTAGATCACAAGCACCATCATCACTATCATTTGATAGCATCAACTACATCATATCTCGAAGCCATACTCTATCTGAGTAGTTAGGCATGATGTTCGATAAGTCACTCACTCCATAGAGTGATACAAGGATCATTCTTCTAATATGGACATACATCCTAGAAGAATGACTATCCCAACAGATGTTAAAAGCTACACCATGGACTAAAGAGACCATTCCTATAGGAATGTCAATCTAGGACTATTTTCTAATCAAGTTATAGAGATCTGTCTCAACATGTATGCCTTAGAAAATTTTGGTCTTTGAACCATTTTCCTAATCGGGCCACAAATTGTGCCTTAGGAAAATACTGGTCCATGACATGTCAACAAACTGTCAACCTGGACCATTCTCCACAGAGACAATACCTGTCCACCAGCAATTTGTTCTATATTGGACCATTCTCTGCCTGGAGAATGTCTGTCCACAAGCACACTAACTATACATCTAGTTGATAATAATTTTTCAACACTACCGATAGTCTATATGATAATCAGAGCACTGTCATTCAATAGAAAACAACTATGTCTATCCATAGTAGTACATAACTACAATCCAGTGGTACACTACCACACCACGTAGCACACAACTACTTAATCATTGACACATAGTCACAACCAGTGGAACACATCCACAACGGTAGCATACCTCTACTGTCCAGAGACATACAATCTCCATAGCAATCATATCATCTTATATAAACCTGCACAGAAAAACAATATCATGATATAAACTGAGTCATTTGGTCCATTCTTCCACTCACATCTGTGAGATCTGGAACAACATCTTCCCTTAGAAAGTAAAACATCATCCATGAGCTATCTGGACTATTCTTCTCAAGCATAGAAGAATTATTTTCCTGATTTCTGAGCCTAGACCATTCACCTATCTGGGTCGTTCCTCCGACACTAAACAAAGTGCAACCTGTAGAGAATGAGTCTTCCCTAGGGAATGCATGTCCTTGATTTCTTAACCTGGACCATTCACCTAATTGGGCCATTCCTCTGACACTAAACAAAGTGCAACTTGGAGAGAATGAGTCTACCCTAGGGAATGACTGTCTGGACCATTTCCTAAGGAAATGATTGTCTTGCACCAACCTCCAAAACGAGCCATTTTTCGAAACTGTGAACTTCAAAAGAATGACTGCTTGGCAAGGCAGACCATTCTATTTGACCACTACTGAGAGTGACTGCCAAGAAGAAAGACTGTCCTAGACCATTCCCCCACACTGGCCACAAGGGGAATCATTTTCTATGGTACATCAACAATCTATCGAATCATTTTCATTATGAAAATGATCATCCGATCTGGACCACTTTCTGAACTGGAAAATGCTTGTCCGTTAGAAATATCAAACCACTTTCCAAACTGTAAAGGAACTGCTCATCCTAGACCATTTTTCGAATCGAAAAATGATTGTCCATAAATCAATAACACATTAGTGCTCCCTCCCAACCTAGGATTAATTTCTTCCTTTTTCAATAAGGAAGCTGTATCCACGAGCTCCAGCTTTTTCTTTTGAGTACGCAATATTTTTCATCTTGGACATAATCTTTACCAAAATATATTCTATCTGCTCATCTGTGGAGATATATTAGAGAACCACTTCTCATTTCTAGACTTCATCAAGGAGAATGTAATGCTCGATATCAAATTACTTATGTCTGTCTGGAACACTGGTTTTTCTCTAAAGTCTTCAAATGACTTTGATCATTACAGTATATCATGGTTGGACACAGCTCCTTTTGTTTCCTGTTAGCTCATTGTTGGGTATATGTTATATTCTTTTCATGTGTGTGTGTGGGCACGCCAGGTTCGAAAGTTGCGTTTGACTATCCCTCTAGTAGTTTTCTTTGGGCGTTTTTTTCTATTTTTAGCGGTTTTCTAAATTAATCTCGGATTAAGGGATTAGGGTTTTGGTATCTATGGAATACCTAAAAACATTGTATATATTGTATGGTGAATGGTGAAATTCAATATAATGAATATAAGAAAGGTTTTCCCCGGTTGAGGGTTTCCGGTATAAATCTCTGTGTACTATGTGAATGAGCTATTGATTAAATTTTGTTTTGCATGCATTGTTTTATTTCACAGGTTTAAAACTTACACTCATGACATCGTGGTAAGACTCAAACTGGAACATATCGAAGTGGCACTTCTTCTATTATCATGAGAGTTTGCCATGGATTAGCAATCCATCATCCTGGACTTCTGAGTAACCATTATGATCTTTGTCATAGAGAGTTTTCACCACGCTTATGTTGTGCATGAGAGGCTTTGGAACAAGTTGTTTGAATCCATACAAGATCTTCTTCCATCTGCATATAAGGTTCTCTTTCTGGTATACCTCAAAACCTTGAGGTTTCTCTTCATATGATTCTTTGTTCAATTACTCTGTTGAGGAGAACATTCCTTACATTCATCTGATGTAAACTCCAACCCATGGATAATGTAGGAGATATAATGGCTTAGGTAGAGATATGTCTGGTTACTAGAACAAGCTATCATAATAGTCTTCTCCCTCCATCTGGGAGAACCTTTAGTTCTGGATCTCACAATGCTTCCATTCATAAGTCTTCCATACACTATTCTTCATCACAAATTCCTTTTCTTCTGCTTGATTGTTTCTAGTGAGTTCAAACCAAGCTGGTAGTCTTGTGATTCTTGATATAATGACGGGTTGTTCTGGCTTTTCTTTCTTTCTTGGAATCTTCATGTTCTTCCTCATGTTTCTCTTTAGCTCTTGGGTCCATGGAGTTTTCTATAGATTCCATGCCCTGAAGATTCCGACTTCTTCCCTTCATCTTAGGATCATGGATGCGGATGGACAACCATGGATGCTTTAAGGCTTATTTTCGAAGAAGACTTCTTCTAAAGACAAAATGAACACGTGTTTCTTTTCATGGCTCCTATCATTGATGGGAACATGGATAGATACTTCATAATCCTCAATGGATCATATTATTTAGGATTATCTCCCTCCTAATCCTTGCTTCATGCATGAATGCATGCTCTTCTTTTGGAATTATATAATCGGCTTCCTCCATCTAAGAGAGTCCACACTTCCATCTGCATCCTTATTTCCTTTTTTAAAGTGTCACAAGTCTTCATGTTTCTTCAAGTTTGATTTTGATTTTGGTTTATCTTGCAGCTCGTTACTTATGTTAATAGCTTCACAGGAATTGTTACCAAGGATTGTCAATTCACTTCATCTTTTCCTTCTTCGAACTGTGGTTCCACGATATTTCCTTTCATGATGTCCAACACTTTATTCTTGGCAAGGATGAGGTCAATCCTTGTCTTCCACACTCTGAAGTTAGAATCCCCTTCTAACTTGTTTTTTGACTTCATAGAGTAAGTCATAACTACTTTGACTTGGTCAACCTTTGACTTTGACCAAAAAACTCAAACTTGACATCTTGTCTTGTTGAGAATACCAAGAGGTGCAATAGGCTAGGGCGCACTTAGATATCCATAAATTAGGTCAATATCTTCACTTAAGGTGCCTCAACAAGAGGATTAGGGTTTCGTTGTTGCAACAAAAACTGGTTGCAACTGCAACTACAACTGAGCAAATCCTCCCAATCTATCTTCCAGCGGTTAGAATGTCTGAAGATAGTGTGGGCCCATAACCTGTTAGAAATTAATGGATGTGCTCGTTTAACCATAAACAATATAACAATATTGTCACCCAACCATAGGCTGAAGCCACCCCCAAGCACCTTAACCTTGATAGAGAATGATTCCGGAAGCAAACCAATAGCGGACCACAGCTATTGCATAAAGATAACTAAGACTGATCATAAAGTCCAACCATAACCAATAGAAAGTTCGAGCCTAAACCAGGAATACAGATTGCAATAGCTACCGGCTGCAGTTGCTCTCCAGACTTGTGCACTTGCCTAGTTTCTGCAGTGCGCACCTCTTCCCAGCTGAAATTTTGATTTGTTTGGTACATAATGAGGTCTGGCTACTTGTATTTATATTATTTTCCTAAGCTGTCTGGTTCGACTTCTCATTATGTATGTTAAATACTTAATATTAATTATTTCCTTGAGTTGACTTGTCTTCTAGGGTTAGGTTTAACACTTTAGGGTTTCTTCTTGCTTCCCGGAATATTCTATTCTCATCAGGGTTACACGTGGAGGTAAATACCTCCCGCAGCTACCATAATATCAACAATGATTCCATGAGAGAGGGGGGATAAAGGGGCTAAGTATTTTATTATATTTTATTTACCCATTTTGGATTTAATTGAAAAAAGTAGTTACATGAGCTTCTTAGGGGGAAGGCCACGTGGTTCTTGATTTCATGTAATTATATAAACTCATCTTGTGGGCTATTGGGGGGTTATTCTCCATTCACTTTGTGCATTCCTTATTCCTCATTCATTCTTGATCTTCATTGGGGAAATAAAAATGAATTGTGGAGGAAGGAAGCATTTGTTTATTGTTTGTAGTAATTATTGGTGTATTCCAACCATGAATTGGTGCATGTGTGCTTGAGATGCATTGGCGTGTGATAAACATTGTTGAGAGTCCCAGCATGGAGACTATTGATCAGATGCATTGGAGCCTTGGAAAGAGGTGGACAACCTTAGGGAGCGCATGGAAATGAAGGGGGTTCATTGTCTTTGGGTGGTGCAGGTTGGAGAAAAGAGAGCATATGTACTTTGGATTGATGTGTGTGGAGAAACCTGTGAGAACTTGAGTGTTGATGGGTTTGGGAAGCCAAGTGTTACTCTGGAACTCATCATTATGGATTCATATCCCTGGCTCAGGGGTGACCTATTGTTGAGAATTGTAACAACATCATCTATGGTTGGGTGGAATGTCCTTGGTCTGCAGTCAGTTGGTGATGGATTTTGTGTAAGATAATTTCTCTCTGTCATGGTTTCCTTTGATTGTATATTTATTTCTGTTGCGTATTAATTATTATCTATGAGATTTGTTTTTATAATATGCATGCTTGTTGTTTATTGTTGTGCATGGAATATTGTTCATTTATGTTAGGATATACCATGAATCTTGATTATTGCATGTGAGTCTTTCATGCTCCTTTATTAATTAAATCTTATCAAAATTTGAAATCAGTTCTAGAAGTGCATTTTTGGGGTAGCGTGGCTGGGTACGTTACATTGTGCCTTTATTGCAGGATACGACATGTGTGATGCAGAGAATTGAGTTGCCCAATGGCTTGACACACTCATATTCTGTCTTTCACATCTTATGGACCTTGGACGATGGTCATATGGGCTTGTTTATTCTAGATATGGTCATCGTGGCACATATATGAGCATGCAACCCACACCTTGGGATCCACACCCCAAAGACTATCGTGCATTGGATGGAAAATGTTGCACTGGGAGATGATTGGAGGACACTCACAGATGATATAAAACCTTCTCCTACTTGGATTCCATCCTTTACACCTTGGATGTTGGGCATTTAGATGATGATTTCATGCTAGGGTTTATGGAGATGATGGGGTTTGTTTCCATTTGGACACCATGTGATGAATTGAGACAA
>ML830996.1:34161-48435 GCA_009831015.1 Picea engelmannii | reverse complement strand
TTTAACTGGTAAGAACTTCCCATAACCATTCGAGGTTTCCTGTAACTATGGTGGTAGATTTAGTAAAATTTCCTAAGTATTATTATTTAGAATATTATTTTGTAGTTGGAGTTGAACCTTATTCCGTCGGCTATATCTCTTGTCAAACTTCTTTTTCTTATATATATGTTTCCATTTAATGTAACGACTGCAGGTTTTATAATTGGTTATAGTAGTCTTTCTTATAGATTTGTTTCGAGGGGGTTTTACCTTAACCTCTAGGTTTTTCCATTGGTACCCCGTAATCTCATGAGTTCAATGGTTTGTGTTTAGCATTACAGGATCAATTTTTTTGTTATTTCTCGTCTTTGGTTGATGATTAAGACCCTTCATCTTGTTTTATTCATCCTATACTTGGTTTAGGACTTCCGCTATGATATTTTGTGAATGCATTGTTCACATAGATCTTGGTAGTTACTTTAATTTACATTATGTACATATCTTGTAGTTTTACATTAATTTTATTCTTGGGTATTATCTAATGATAGGCCCTTTTGATGTTCTAAGGGGAACCCATCAGTTATCTGACAACCCATAACATCAATATGTTGTTTACAAAAATGTAAGGAGATACCTATACACTCTACTCATCCATGGTATGATTATTTATATTTGTATATGTAACTCTCATTCGATTAAATAACTCCTGAAGCTTGCTAACTTATTTTCTTATTCATTATGTAGGTGTCAAGATGACGGTTACCATGAAGCTATGGAATACCCATGTACAGAAAGGTATTCAGGTTTCAATACTTTTGTAGGTTTAAATATGATATCACCACATGTAATTATTCTTCTCCTACATTCTGTCGAATTAGTCAACCAAATATTTTTGAATGTAATTATTCCTGAAAATTGGGTGGCTTCAGACTGTTGTCTACGCGTCTTATGATGTTGTAACACTATGTTTATTGATTCCTTTTTCATTGATATATAGTTTATAAACAGACTCTACTCGTTAGATTCTATATAGTATGTAACATTTTTACTTCGAATATATACATAGGGTATCTCGTTAAATTCTGTAACGAGTTTTCTTTGGATTATGCAATGTACTTTGTAATGATATTCCTTTTGAATATATGTACAAGGTATCATGTGGAAATCTGTTTGAATATGTAATACTTCCTTTTCCCCTTTATATATATTGAATCTTAGTTAATCGATATCAATTTCTATTTATTGAAAGAAATTTCTTGGCTTCTAAATTGGGTCCTAGATGATGGAACACATATCTAAGTTTACATTTACAAAGGGGAAAATAAAGCCCTAACTCTAACCCTAAATAATATTCAAGAAGATTACAAAATAAGAGGTGAAAGGAATTCAAGGGGTTGGTATGTTGGTTATTGTTTGCAATAAGGAGTTTTTGTAGCAGTGAAGAGTTTGAAAGAAGCAAGTTTTTCCCTTTCCAATAATTTTTGAATTAGCCTACTTAACTTCCTTCCTCATATTTCTTTCTTCTTGGTTCTTTCCATCAGGTTTTCTATGTATATTTTGCAAATAGGAAGATATGGGTATGATCAACTCTTTATTTGAATTATTCCTGTCATTCTTCATGATATTCCACATCTAGAGGAGAAAACTCCCTGCTTGTAAAAAAGAAAATGTAGTTTAATTCGGTTTATCTAATTTTCATTGAGATCTTGTTGAGGTTGTTTCATCCCCCTTGTTCCAAACATTCTTAAAATTGTTATATTTGGGATATTATTATAAATTTCTCCCACAAAGAACTATTTTGTGGCATTACATTAGTGATTTTTCATACTTTGAGTCTAAATCCTGATATTTCAAATGTATTGTCCATCAAAATATTTGTTGAGTTGTAATGAAGTGACCATGCAAATTTCTTTGATGATTTGTCCATTTTACATTTATTTTATCTTGTAAATTCATAGTTGATTCTGGGTTCACATCATTTCAAAAGGAAGGAAGAATATATGTTGAAAGAATACTCCAAATCCTGTAGATACAAATCTCTACAGATATATTTATCATTTTTTGTTGAACTATATGATGTGTTTGACAAGTACATTTATATATAACAACTTGTATATCTGTATATAAGAGTTTGTACAAAATGGTTTCATTGGAATATTTGTTGAGATTTTCTATGCATGCATTTAAGTTCAAAAGAACAATATTCCATGTATCAATAAGAGGAGTACCACCTCTATAAAAACATAGGAGGATTTATCCTCACGGTGTTATCTTAAATACCTTGAAAATGCCTTTTAGATCAACATTTTTGGCGACTCTGTTGGGGACAAACAAAAGGGTATTTTTCGTATACCATAAATTGGAATGGTTTGTTTTCAAGAAATATAATACTTTTTAGGATCATATATAATTGTTAAACTATAAGATGTCTAGTTCAAGCCTTGGAAACAATTTTGGAAGATTTATAGTTGAATGATTAAAATGAAATGGGCTCTTGAAAACCTCATTCAAGGAGTTTCAGATGGTGTTGAAAATATGTTATTGAAGTTTCAGGCACAAATCAACTATGTCAATTTTTGGAGAATCAAATAACCATCCAAGATTTGAGAGGATGAACTCCCTGGAAAATGCATCATTAAAAATCTAGATTTTGAAGATTCCCTGAAGATTCCATCATTAAAACTCAATATTTTTAAGAAAGATTCCCTGGAGACTCCACTAAAAATATTCCATAATTTCAAAAAGATCTATGTGACGACACAACAAAATATTTTCTTCCATGTTGTGATGATATTTTTCCTTCCCCACAAAGCCCAACAAAACTTGTTCAAGTTACAATAAAGGGAGAAGGTACCCAAAGAAAGAAGTAGTTTCACAAAGGTCCCCGCAATTTTCAAGTAAAGGTTCATCCCACACCAAATATTTCCATGGACAAGTTTCCCATGTTCTTCTAAAACACTTCAAAGGATGGAGAGAAGAATTTGGTTAAGTTTGATAGTGCTTGTGATATTTACAATGAAAATGAATATGATGTTGCTTGCCTATTGTTTTTCCTAACTCTAAAAGAAAATGTTAGTGAATGGTTTTATTCATTTCTTCCAGGAACCATCATTAGTAGGGATGTATAAGAAAAATATTTGTCAATAAATATCTCCCAAGGAAAGATCTATATTATCTTTTCTTGAATTTGGTTGAAATCCATATGAATGGGGAAGAGACAATAAAATATTTCACTTTCAGATCTATGAAATTCCTTCATGATATTCCTCAAGAAATGTTTCCAAATGATGTCAACATTTTTAGTTGTTATGAAAATGTCTTTCCTATGAATCTAACATTTTTATTGAATTAAGATTGAAAGTGTATATGGAAAGCTTTAATGTAGCAAGATCAATTCATTGAAATAAATATTCATGAAACCTATGCTAATTTCTTAAACTTCCCAATATTGTTCCAAGACAATGGAGGAAAGGATTTATAAGAAAAATCTAATGAAAGATGTGAAATTTTGTTTACATCGGATTATGTTCCTGAAGTTGAAAGTAAGAACCCTAATGTCTCAATTCAAGAAGAATACTATATTGCAGATACTCCATGGGAGGAAAATTTTGACCTCTCATATGCTCAGTTTGAGAGTAATGATCATGATGAGTTTAAAGATGGATTTGATGAACCTCCACAAGATTCACATGAAGATTTCATTCAATATGATCATGGCCGAAATGCTGCAATGGGTTCTAAAATGAAACAACAATTTTATACAAAGCCACATGAGGAATGTATACATTGGATGAACAAAAGTGATGATAAAAGTTATCACTTTACATTAAACATTCAAGCTAATGATTTATAGTACAGAGAAGAGTTTAATGAAGAAGAAATCTTCCAATCATCAAAATAAGAAGGGCATTCGCAACACGATGTTCCATGGGTGGTATATTTTATTTCTAAGGACATTGAAATTGTTGGTGAACAACAAAAGACAGCCCTACAATTCTCCACAAATTTTCAACAACAATTTATCTTTGCAACCTCACCATGGAAATGTGGTCATTGTATGATGAAAGAATGTCTCTAGAACATGGCCAATGAAACAATAATCTCAATCAGGTTTTGGAGTAATCAGATTAATTGGTTATGTATATGGCTACAGTGGAAGTATAATTACACTTGAAAGTATCCCTTCTCTCCAAGTAGCTTAAGATAAGTATATTTTGTTTTCTCATGTATATAAATTTTTTTCATTCAGTAAATTTTACCTAATAAGCATTTGTTGGATTGAGATAATGGTTTGGGGATGACCCCATAGCCCAATGGATAAAGGTAGTTGGTATTGGTCTGGGTCCTAAACAACCCACAGGGGGTCACTATCCCATAGTTTAATCTAGATGTTGATGTGTTTTCATAACACCCATCAACTAAGGTGATTGGGGTGCATATTTGAACCTATGTTTTTTTCAAATGGAGACTATTTTTTTTTCAAATTTGGAAAGTGCCCAATTTCCCTCATCTGAGTTGATTTTTGTAGCTTCAAGTAGGTATCATCACGTGCCTTAGGTGTTGGGCATATCAGAATCATTGTAGGAACCAAATTACACTCTTCATTTGGTGAAAATCGCTCTATAAGGATATTCCAGAAATGCCAATGGTGGTAGAAGCCACACTTGAAGAACAAGTCTCAAAAATCAAGGAAGTAATTAAAGGCTTCTTCACTAGGATCGAAGATTTGGATTCACACATCACACCGGGGACACCACCTAAGGAAAAGGAACACAGAGAAAGAAGCACTATGACCTTAGTAGAAATTATTAAGAGTTTAGATGAGGAGTGTGTGAAGCTATGTGAGGAGAGCATGCAGATTTGGAAAAATATGATTTAGGATATAGAGATGAAGGTTGTGGAAGCTAGATTAAGAGTTGTGTAGGAAAAGGTGTAAAAGGATTTGGAGAACATAAGTATGCTACCACTAGTTGAGTGCATGGTGGCCATCCTGGAAAACAAGCAATCATACACTGAAATATAATGGATAAGCGAAAATTATAAGATTCTCCAACATCGATTAGTACTGCAGCAAGACAAAGAAATTGGAAGTTGCGTAGAGCACGGTAAAGAAAGAAACACACAATAGCGAGGATAAACTCACGACCCTGAATGTGCAATTCGTAAAGGATATTTTGGAATAAGAAGCAAAATTAAAGAAAGAAGTTGTGACAAAAAAGGAAAGCCTATAAAAGTTCATGAAAGCATGGAGGGGCACAACGTAAAAGGATTAAGTGGCTCAGGATGAGACATAGGTGATTGTTACGGGATTATTGGACAAACATTTCAAAGAACTAAGTTTCAAGGGTGCACGCAAAAGTAGGAAGGAAGAAAGTTAGCCATGCAAAATAATATAGACATGAAAAAGAAAGAAGAACAGTCATCACAAATGTAAAAGAGGCATGCAGGTGCAAAGGTAGGAAAATCACGCCTGAACAATGAGTTGTCATGAGTTGTAATGAGTCATCATGATTTCTCATAGGTTTTTGGGATAAGTGAGTAGGTTTTTGAGCACTAAATTATATTTATAAATATGTAATGGGTCGGGAAGAATAAGTTTTTGAAGGTGGGTTGAAGATAGGTTGAAGATGATATAATGGACTAAGAAGGAGAGAGATTCTATGTATGAAGGCTTAGAGAGGGTTTTGCAGATAGAGGCTTGCACTGCATAACAACTAGGCAGGGTGGGGAAGGCTATCATGATGTATCTATTGTAAGCATAGTGTGCAAGCCTAAGATGATTTCATGAATAATAATAAAGAAGATAGTCGTTGTGGACGTAGCCAAGGAATTAGGTGAACCACGTTAAATTGTGTGTCTGAATGTCTTTTTATGTGATTTTTCATGGATTTTCTATTTCTTCATAACTAGATCTAGATTTTTTTATTAGATGATTGATGTGCAGTAATCATGAATGTTATAATGAATAGTTTATGTTGCAATCTGCATCACCATGGTCTTGCATAAAATATTTTTTACTAATTAATCAAGGGAAAAGAGACAAAGAATACATCGCACAGGGTAGATAAGTAGGTATGAACATTATAGTAGCCTCACATCCCCTTATCTCTATAGAAACTTGGTTCATGTAGTCCCATTAGATACCTCGAATCAGAATTCACTTGCATGGAGGTGATGTCTAAAGGGATAGTATCTAAAGGGTTTTGTAGGTTGGAGAACTTGAACCTAGGGTCTTAAAACTATGCACCAACACTTATGGAGGGGATTCTATGTTGACCCCTAAGGATTGTATATAAAGGAGAGAGGTCATTGTGACATTTCAATGCTTTGTTTTAACATATGCATCCACCTAGCCTTGCCCACGCAACACAAATATCAAAGTTTTTCACTCTAATACCAAAATGTAATGTCCCTAGCCACCCCAGCTGGGCAATGCCACTTAAAAATTCTAGTGCATAGATTTGTCTCTATAACATTTTTCTATGCAAAAACACTTGAGGTAACGTGCAGTATCCCAAGATGGATCATGCCACACCACTATCCCTCTTTTGAAACAAGTTATAATAGTGGAAGTAACACAATACAACTACGTGCACAAGTATGTTGAGCACAAAAAATCATTGTGCATGTATTCCTCTCTGAACATGTGATCACTACTGCACACAACCATTATGGCTTCAAACACAATTTTTTCTCTCCTTGTGCGCATGGATTGCTTCCTTGTGCACACAAGTGAACCCAACCTCTTGTGTGCACAAAGTATTTATGTGCATGTATGACCATTCTAACCTTGTCTTAGAGACTCATGACCATTATTATAAGGTTAACATGAATAACTAATCACAAATTTCATATTCAACATGTACTACTACAAATATTGAATATCAACACCACACTTACATGTGAAAGTAGAATTATACAAAACAAAAACAATTTTGTATATGCAACGTCATACAAGATTTAAACTCATATCAGACATAGATAATTAAGCACACAATAAATGAGACAAGCACATTAAGGACACTTATATTTTATGAAAAGTCACCAACTGTGTGCAGAAATTAGATGTTCCTCCCATCCATAGACTATGTTGCTCATAAAATTTCATCAACAAGTCACCATTGAGCCAAGGCTTAAACTCCACAAGGGAAAAAATGATTCATAATGCTAGGCTAATTTTTGATAAACAATGGAATTTCTTAGTCCAAGGTTTCGATTGTTGCAACTAGTCTACAGTCTCTCATTCCCTACATGCTTGTCCCACCCTAGGAAGTGTACCCCTTCTTTGCTCAATAGACCTGCAGTTTCCCCACTTGATGCAAGAGAATCACTCCACCTCAGCAGTGCACCATCTATTCAACACATCCATGCAAATTTAAGAAGGGGAGAGGTGCCACCCCTCTCATTTTGACCTCATTTTTAAATTTTAAAAATGTAATTAATGCAATTAATTGTTGAAAGAATGAAAGAGACGAGTTGATGCCTTTGTACAGGCTGTAGATAAGGTCTCCTTAATAGGCTGACAAGTTGTTATATCTAGATCTGATTTAGACTAGATGGCCATTGAATGTAATTCAATGTAATTTATTGAATGTTAGGTGAGTTGGAGGGAGAGCTCAAGGAGCCCCTCTTCTGTGAAATCTCTTTGTATCAAAATTCATTAGATTTAGTAGTGAAGGAGGGGATGAGTGAGTAGAGAGCTCAAGAGAGGATGAGAGAGTCGAGAATCTATCGCAGTCCAGGCCTGCACATATTGTAATTAACATTTTGTTATTAATACAAAAGAACATATTTCACTATCCGTGAATTTCTGTGTGATGGATGTTTTTTTTATGAATGTTATGTGTTCTTATGATATGTTGTTAGATGTATGAATGTATTCCATTTGAAGGAATTAGATAGAATTCTCTAGCTTTGAGAGTTTGTTGAGTTTTTATGTGTTCTTTAGGCTGTGCAAGGAGTGCACAACATGGTATTGGAAACTCTGTAGCCAGCGCAAGGAGTGTGTATCTGAACTCTTTTTGAGTCAGAGAAGAACATGTCAGGAGGGCACACCAGAGAGAACAAAACTCGAGAGGAGCCTCAAGTTTGTTGGACACCTTGCAGGGGAAAGTCTGTGTAGAGAAGGCACAGAAGCTAGAGTTATTGATAACTCTATAGAGCTATGCTAGGTGGGCATTCAGAAGGTGCACGTGTGCACGAGAAAAAATCTATTTCAAATTATGTGAGAAGAGAAGTTTCAAGGAGAGGACATCCCATATTTACTAAACATATGTGGACAAAGAAACTAATTCAGAGTTGTTGAACACCCTGAAAAAAAATCCCTGCAAGTGTGCATTAAGCATAAGTTGTCAAGAGGACACAAGAATGGCTTTGAGGAATAAAGGGAATGAAGCCTTAGAACTTGATTAAGTGAAATATCAAGAGAGACATCGCAAGGATTTCACGTAGGAGTGAATTTATTCCAAGCTCACAAATTCAAGAGGATGAGCGTGGTTTCCTGGAGGGCACCAGGAGTTTTCTAGTAAGATAGAAATTCTAAATAACTTTAGGTTTGAGAGAGGTAAATCTCAAGAGAAATAGTGCATTTGCGCACAAAATCTCAACACAGAATGCAAAGGCCAAGGACATTCCAAGACTACGATGCGAGGAAAGCACTAGGGGTGTGTCAGAGGTAAGGTGTTTTAAAACTTTACAAGATTAGGAGGAAGAGCATGGACTACTAGGAGGGCACCAAAAGTCTTCCAAAGAAGTAAAGGGCGAGACAGATATCGAACTCAAGTGAGTAGAGGAGGAAACTTAGAATTTTTCTAAGTCTGGGTGAGTTTGAGGGCTTACGGAAGAAGGTTCAGAGGCCAAATCCTTTGAACACATGCAATTTATTCCAAATTTGGGAGGAATCAGTGAAGCTCAAGAGGAAGATCAATAATAGCCATAAGATCATCTCCAAGGATAGATCTGGACTGTTAGATCCGTCGGATATGGGCACGAAAGACCAACAGTTGTTGAATCCAGAGGTAAGTGCACAAGACTTAAACCATTTTAAAGTACACAAGAGAGTGAGATAGTAGAAGTCATGAATCTAGTTGGGACCTTCCATCATCCAGAATGGCAGATAGCAAAAGACTAGAGAATTCGAGAGGAGAATCTTTGGAGAAATTGTGTAGAGCATAAAGTAAAATTCATGAAGACACAAAGCAGATCTTGTCTGTTGATTGCCATAACACATATGGAATTAGGGCGTGCATCTGAAAGGACAAAATTAATTCTGCCAAGATAACTGTCGAAGAGCCGAGAGCCAAAGAAGATCGTGGTCATTGAATTTGAGATGGGGAATGCGTGTCATCAGAACATAGAAGGAACATTCCCGCCATTGAATATTGGAACACGTGGTGTTGGATTAGGCCCTTCACTACTTTGTTGTTCGGAAGGAACAACATTAGGAAGGAGTGAAGAATAGTTGAAGAACTGAAACCCTTGAGAAGATCTAAATCATCCATTTCTCAATATATTTGGGCCATCAATACAAAGGACAAGTGTCAATAGGAAGAAGGGTTCGGAAGAGATAAACTTTGGGGAAAAAATGTGTGTTAAAATTTCAAACTTCCGAAGGCCAAAGTCCGAAGTGGATCGTAGTCCTTGGTTTTTGGATAGGTGAGAACTATTGATCCTCACACCAGTTGTGTTTGTGGTTCGCGGTTAAGAGGAATTCGCGTCGGATGTAGTTGAAATGATCGACGCCTAAATTTCAGAAGTGCCTAAGGGTTTAACCTCGGGTCACATCTTGAGGTCACAAGAAAACAAATACATGTGTAACTTGTTTGGGTTCTAGCAGGGGGTCCGAAGAGATGATCTAGCTAAGAGATTTGAAGATTCTAGACCAGGAGGTCGCAAAACCCCTAGGAGGGAAGGGGGAGTCTGAATCACCACTTTCCTTCCATGTATTCAACAATAGGATAGAAAATAAATATCAAAGCACTACAAATAATGCCCAACACACCACAGAAACATTCCCAACAAATCTCTCACCCAAAGAGAATGCTCATGGGCTTGACTAACCACTTCTTCGACAACAAATATCTCACTTGGAGAGAATTCTCACATTTCTAACAACCCTCTTATTCAATAGAAAATATATCACCTAGAGAGAATTCTCACGAGCATGAAAACCCACTTCTTCGACAACACACACATGTTCTCAAGCACAGGGTTAAATATTGATAGTAAGTTCTAGAAAAATACAAATTACTTTGTAGAGGAAAAATTATTCTGAATGATCAAGGAGTGAGTGATGGTCTCTGAAGGAATGAATCCCCCTCCTCGAAATACACTAAGGTCAAATATATATATTACATTCCTTAAAATAGACACTTGTCACCTTTAGAATTAGCTTGAGCCACTTGGTGACTCGTTCCCATCCCTTGGGAACTTATGATAAACAATTATCCATAAATTACACTTTTCAAAAATATCAATAAAATATTCCCTTGGACTTTATCCATTTTGTCTTAGCCCCTACTTTTCCATTTTTTGGTGGAGTTTGTCCCCCCATCTCTTTTCATCTGATCTATATGTGTGAAACAATGTGATATTATTAATAACTTGAGTGTGATCACATTTTACAAGGATAGGTGCATTGGCCTATTTTCATCCCGACTCACTATCCAAATAACCACAAAGTCTCTTTGTCCTCACACACACACACACATATTGGTCCAATGTGCATTTCAAGGTAGTCCTCGTGCACTTACTTGAGTGCACGCAAAACTGTGGAATATGCACACTCTTCCATTGATGTGAAATCCACGCGCACTTACTCATGTGTGAGAAACACTATGAAATGTGCAACCCTTTCTTGTATAACATTTCTCGAGAACTACTTAAGTGTGCTCAAAACTGAACCAAAACTTAATGCAAACGACTCACCAACCTATATGTATATTTACATTTAAAATTGGTGCCAACAACTCACCATCCTATATGTACCTTTACATTTTCATATATAATTTTGTTTGAATTAGGGACATTAGATCCCCCCCCCCCGCTTATATATGCACTGTCCTTAGTGCATTATATACACATGTACAAACATAATTTCAAAATTCTTCAAAAATATGTGAATACTCTTCCCGCATAGCATCCTTGCACTCCCAAGTTAAATCCTCAGGACCATACTAGGTCCATTGGACCTTTACTAGCTCCATGACTCGATTCCGGAGTTGTTTTATTTTATGATCCAATATGAAAATCGACCGCACTCGAAAATTGCCTCCTGGCTGCACCTGAATCACATTCCAATCAATGACATGATTAGCATTAGGTACATGCTTTTGGAACAAAGATACATGAAAAACATTATGAATACACAAGGATGTAGGAAATGCAAGCATATATGTGACAAGAAAAATCTTCTCTAATATTTCAAATGGCCCACAATAATGTCTTGCCATCTTAGAACAATTTCCCAACTTCAGGGAAATGCGTCTTGCTTTTACTTTCAAGAACACGTGGGTTATTCCTTTATCTACACAACTTTTCTGCATTTAAATTCTCGATGGGTTATGCCTTTATCTACACAAATTTTTCACCTATATTGGGAAGCCTTTAAATTATGTCTTATCTTTACCATATGCTCCTCCATATCCTAAAGGAGATCTGGCCCAACCACTGTGTGGTTTGCTGGGTTGTCCCAAATCAATGGTGTGTTGCACTTTCTACCATAAAATGCCTCAAATGGGCTCATCTTTAAAGATGATTGATACCCATTGTTGTAAGTAAAATCAACCAAGTGAATTTAGTCTTCCCATTTTGATAGTTTATCCATCACATACATCCTAATCATATATTCAATCATTCTAAATGTTGTTTTATAAATATATTCATCCTTTATCTTAACTAGATGATAACCAGAATGCAAATCAATTTTAGAAAAAATTGTATCTCCCCATACTTGATCAAAAAGATCATCGATATGAGGTAATGGGTATCTATTTTTAATAATTATTTTATTAAGTTGTCTATAATCAATATAGAGATGTAATGTTCCATCTTTATTTCTAACAAAAAGTATTGGTGCTCCCCATGGAGACACACTTGGTTGGATATATTCTTTATCTATCAATTCTTGCAATTGACTTTTCAGTTCATTTAATTCTAGGATATTCATACTATAAGGATCTTTTTAAAGAGGTACTTCTCCAGGTATAATATCTATGGAGAAATCTATTTCTCTTCTTGGAGGTAGTCTGGGAATATCCCAGATCACGTCATGCAAATCTTGCAATATTGGAAACTTAACTAACTAATTATTACTTTCCTCTTTTTCATTATAATTTGTGTGTACAAAAAGTATTTTACACCCTTTTTGAATGCATATTTTTACTTGTAAGATTGTTATCTCTCTAATACTAACAGGTCTTGATAGCCCTTTAATAATTACAATGTTACCTCTCTCATACAAACAGGTAAATGTTTTATTGTAACAATATAATACCACTTTAAACTATTCCATCCAATCCATATCGATTATCACATCATAAGACCCTAAAGGTAATATGTTTAAGTCTATTTGTGTTCTTAATTCACTCAGACCAAGTTCACATTTTTTAGCAATATCTGTAATTCTCCTTTTTGCTCCTATTGCTAATTATACAAACCTAGAATTTTCAAACTTTTCTTTATGTAACTTACATATTTCTACAAATATTGGTGAAATATAACTCAAGCTAGTACCTGGATCAATTAAAACAATAACTAGTTGGTTATGTATCATACCTTCAATTTCCACCATTGAAGTCTGATGATTTACCTGTCGATTTTCCAAGGTTGAACTGATTTTTGTGTAGACCTTAGAAGTTCACAAACTATAGTTGCTTCATGTATTGTTTGCACATTGTTATTTCCCTTCTTCCTAAGAAGACAATCTTTATAGTTATGAGGACCACTACATTCCCAACATTTTATTGTCTCCTTTTGGTCATTTTCTTTCTTGAAGAGGGTTGGTGGTTTGGTACCCTTATTTTCAGCCTGATTGAAAGGTTTACTAACTCTAAACTTATTACCTCCTTGGAATCTCTTATCATCATTCTTGTTAGAATAAGCTCCCCCTTTATTCTTAGGGTCAAACCTCTCAACCTTTTCCCATTCCAATTCCTTGAATTCTCATTTCTATTTTTATATTGCTCAAAATAGAGTTTAGTTTTCCTCATGGTTTCTTCCAATATTTTGGGTTACCAAACAAAATTTGATATTTATAAGAACTAGGTAAGAGACTCAAAAATTGTTGAATATTTGGTTTTTAATCAAGAATGTAAGGAACATAACACAACAAACTCAAAAACTTACTGCAAAAATATTTCATTGTAATATTTCTCAGTTTTAGTTCATAGAACTCCTTGGCTTTACCCTCATAATATTGTTTATATAGGTATTGTTTCTTAAAATATCTCTTAAAGGTTTTCCAAGTGATTTTCCTTTCTTTAATACTTTTTAATATTTTTATATCCTACCACCATATGTCTTCTTTTTATGTCATATTGTAGATATCCATCTAGGATTTAAGCTCGCTTGAACATTTGTAGATTTGAAAATATGTATTTATACCAGAGAGCCATGCCTCTTCTTCCTCACCAGTCTCCATTTCCCCATTGAAGGTTGCTGGTTTAATCTTCTTAAATTATTCCATGACTTCATCATGTTGTTTAGTTTTTTTTTTCTTTGTTTAGGACTAGAACTACTTTCAATATACGTTTCCATTTCTTTTGTATCCTTTTATACTGACTCTGTCTCAGAATCAGGATACTCAAATTTTCTTTCTTTCTTATTTGGTTGGGATATATTAGAATTTAAAGAGTTTTGTCCCTTATTTTTATCAGTATTTTGATTGCATAATTTCTCCAACAGAATTGCATTTAGTTCCTCTTGAGTCTTTAGAATTCTTTGTTTATCTACTCTCATTGTTAATAGTTCTTCTCTCAGATCTGTTACTGTCTTTATACTTTCTGAATTCCTATCATTATTCATATGCAATGAGAGATGTCCATCACCTAAATTCCCTTATTCAATATTATGTTGATGATTTTCTTCTCGATGATCCTCAGGTACTTCTGTCATTTTCCTGCAAAATCAATTTATTTTTCTTCCTAGAGGTAAAAAGAAAATCAAGATAATTTTACATGTTAGATTTTTACTATGATAAATACCATAAAAAGGCAAAATGTTGTAACCTACAACTCTGTTACCATTATGTCACAGACGTTAAATTCCAATATATATATATATATATATATATATATA